>JARQOD010008727.1:0-34442 GCA_033576555.1 Oophaga sylvatica
GGAAGCCATAGCAACAAATCCGTATACAGGAAGCCATAGAACATAATCCAGTATACATGGAAGCCAAGCAACATAATCCAGTATACAGGGAAGCCATCAGCAACATAATCCAGTATACAAGGAAGCCAACAGCAACATAATCCAGTATACAGGAAGCCAACAGCAACATAATCCAGTATACAGGGAAGCCAACAGCAACATAATCCAGTATACATGGAAGCCTACAAGCAACATATAATTCAGTATAAAGGGAAGCAATAGCAACATAATCCATATACAGGAAGCCACAGCAACATAATCCTGTATACAGGAAGCCACAGTAACATAATCCAGTATACAGGAAGCAATAACAACATAATCCATTATACAGGGAAGCCATAGCAAAATAATCCAGTATACAGGAAGCCATAGCAACATAATCCAGTATACAGGGAAGCCAGCAGCAACATAATCCAGTATACAGGGAAGACAACAGCAACATAATCCATATACAGGAAGCCTACAGCAACATAATCCATATACAGGGAAGCATTGCAACATAATCCATTATACAGGGAAGCCAACAGCAACATAATCCAGTATACATGGAAGCCTACAGCAACATAATCCAGTATACAGGGAAGCCATAGCAACATAATCCAGTATATAGGGAAGCCATAGCAACATAATCCATATACAGGGAAGCCATAGCAACATAATCCAGTATACAGGGAAGCCATAGCAACATAATCCAGTATACAGGAAGCCTTACAAAATAATCCAGTATACAGGGAAGCCATAGCAACATAATCCAGTACACAGGGAAGCCAACAGCAACATAATCCAGTATACAGGGAAGCCATAGCAACATAATCCAGTATGCAGGGAAACCATAGCAACTTAATCCAGTATACTGGAGCCATAGCAACATAATCCAGTATACAGGAAGCCATAGCAACTTAATCCAGTATACAGGAAGCCATAGCAACATAATCCAGTATACAGGGAAGCCATAGCAACATAAACCAGTATACAGGGAATCCAACAGCAACATAATCCAGTATACAGGGAAGCAATAGCAACATAATCTAGTATACAGGGAAACCAACAGCAACATAATCCAGTATACAGGGAAGCCATAGCAACATAATCCAGTAACAGGGAAGCCATAGCACATAATCCAGTATACAGGGAAAGCCAACAGCAACATAATCCAGTATACAGGGAAGCAATAGCACATAATCCAGTATACAGGGAAGCCAACAGCAACATAATCCAGTATACAGGGAAGCCAACAGCAACATAATCCAGTATACAGGGAAGCCAACAGCAACATAATCCAGTATACAGGAAGCCAACAGCAACATAATCCGTATACAGGAAGTCAAGCAACATAATCCAGTATACAGGAAGCCAAGCAACATAATCCAGTATACAGGGAAGCCATAGCAACATAATCCAGTATATAGGGAAGCCATAGCAACATAATCCAGTATACAGGAAGCCATAGCAACATAATCCAGTATACAGGGAAGCCATAGCAACATAATCCAGTATACAGGGAAGTCATAGCAACATAATCCAGTATAAGGGAAGCCATAAACATAATCCATATACAGGGAAGCCATAGCAAAATAATCCAGTATACAGGGAAGCCATACAACATAATCCAGTATACAGGGAAGCCATCAGCAACATAATCCAGTATACAGGGAAGCAACAGCAACATAATCCAGTATACAGGGAAGCCAACAGCAACATAATCCAGTATACAGGGAAGCCTACAGCAACATAATCCAGTATACAGGGAAGCCATAGCAACATAATCCAGTATACAGGGAAGCCATAGCAACATAATCCAGTATACAGGGAAGCCATAGCAACATAATCCAGTATAAAGGAAGCCTTAGCAACATAATCCAGTATAACAGGGAAGCCATAGCAACATAAAACCAGTACACAGGGAAGCCAACAGCAACAAATCCAGTATACAGGGAAGCCAAAAGCAACATAATCCAGTATACAGGGAAACCATAGCAACTAATCCAGTATACTGGGAAGCCATAGCAACATAATCCAGTATACAGGGAAGCCATAGCAACTTAATCCAGTATACAGGGAAGCCATAGCACATATCCAGTATACAGGGAAGCATAGCAACATAAACCAGTAATACAGGGAATCCAACAGCAACATAATCCAGTATACAGGGAAGCAATAGCAACATAATCTAGTATACAGGGAAACCAACAGCAACATAATCCAGTATACAGGGAAGCCATAGCAACATAATCCAGTATACAGGGAAGCCATAGCTACATAATCCAGTATACAGGGAAACCAACAGCAACATAATCCAGTATACAGGGAAGCAATAGCACATAATCCAGTATACAGGAAGCCAACAGCAACATAATCCAGTATACAGGGAAGCCAACAGCAACATAATCCAGTATACAGGAAGTCAACAGCAAAAAAAAAAAAAAAAAAAAAAAAAAAAAAAAAAAAACATAATCCAGTATACAGGGAAGCCAACAGCAACATAATCCAGTATACAGGGAAACCAACAGCAACATAATCCAGTATACAGGGAAGCAATAGCAACATAATCCTTTATACAGGGAAGCCAACAGCAACATAATCCAGTATATATGGAAGCCTACAGCAACATAATCCAGTATACGGGGAAGCCAACAGCAACAAAATCAAGTATGCAGTGAAGCCAACAGCAACATAATCCAGTATGCAGGGAAGCCATAGCAACATAATCCAGTATACAGTGAAGCCATAGCAACATAATCCATTATGCAGGGAAGCCATAGAAACATAATCCAGTATACATGGAAGCCATAGCAACATAATCCAGTATACGGTGAAGCCATAGCAAGATAATCCAGTATACAGGGAAGCCATAGCAACATAATCCAGTATACAGGGAAGCCAACAGCAACATAATCCAGTATACAGGGAAGCCAACAGCAACATAATCCATTATACAGGGAAGCCATAGCAACAAAATCCAGTATACAGGGAAGCCAACAGCAACATAATCCAGTATACAGGGAAGCCAACAGCAACATAATCCAGTATACAGGGAAGCCATAGCAACATAATCCAGTATACAGGGAAGCCAACAGCAACATAATCCAGTATACAGGGAAGTGATTGCAACATAATCCAGTATACAGGGAAGCCAACAGCAACATAATCCAGTATACAGGGAAGCCATAGCAACATAATCTTGTATACTGGGAAGCCAACAGCAACATAATCCAGTATACAGGGAAGCCATAGCAACATTATCCAGTTTACAGGGAAGCCATAGCAATATAGTCCAGTATACATGGAAGCCAACAGCAACATAATCCAGTATACAAGGAAGCCAACAGCAACATAATCCAGTATACAGGAAGCCATAGCAACATAATCCAGTATACAGGGAAGCCATAGCAACATAATCCAGTATACAAGGAACCATAGCATAATAATCCAGTATACAGGGAAGCCATAGCAACATAATCCAGTATACAGGGAAGCCATAGCAACATAATCCAGTATACAGGGAAGCCAACAGCAACAAAATCCAGTATACAGGGAAGCCATAGCAACATAATCCAGTATGCAGGGAAGCCATAGCAATATAGTCCAATATACATGGAAGCCAACAGCAATATAATCCAGTATACAGGAATAAAAATGTTAGCGCTATATAAAAATAAAGATTATTATTATTATTATACAGGGAAGCTGTCATGGGTGTATCGCCACGAGGATCGTCGCGATTACACACTCTGACTTCTCACAGCTGAGTTGCTGTTTCTTTGTGTTTGGTAATGAGGGAGTTAATTTTACCTAGCTCTTTGCTAAGACTAGGTCCAGCCTCGCCCGGCTGCTTTTGATTATGTTCTAATTAGCTTCCTTTATATCCCTGCCAGTCTGGGTGTTAGATGCCGGTGAAAGCCTTTATGTAGTCTAGCAGACTGGATCGGTTCTGAGAATACTTAAGCTAAGAGCTCCTTAGTTGTTCTTACTCTTATAGCTTATAGTTTATCTCTGAGACCTTAGGTGTTCCTACTGTGTGTGAGTGTTGTATGTAAGACTTTATTTACTTTATTTCTTGTCTTTCTTGTATGTCTTTCTGTTCATTAACCGTTACCTGTTCATTCCCTTTGGTGGTAATCAGGGTCCTTCTTAGGACTAGATTACAGTTGGCAGGGATTGATAGGAGACAGGGTTTACGCTGGTGGCCTGGACCTCTGTACCTTTAACAGTACCTCCAGGTAGAGGGATTAGTTAGGACCCCAGTTTAGGGTCAGCATAGACCCCGGTCACCCTCTAGCCGGAGACAGTGTATAACGGATTCCGTATTGACCCACTGGACATTGTCAGGTAATTCTATGTTATCATATATCTATGCGCATGTTATATTGTATGTTGCCCTTTTGATATAGATTACTGTCATCACATATATATATATCTGCTATACAGCGTGACATTTTCACCGGCCATACTAAAGATTCTCTCCAGCTGTCATGGATCCAGTAGCCCAGCTGGCCCGGCAGTTGCAGGGGTTATCCATGGAGTTTGCAGACATTAAGTCCAAGGTTTTGTCCCCCCCGGAGCAAACCAGATCTGAACCTAAGGTTGCTCTCCCGGACAGGTTCACTGGTGGGCGGGACAAATTTTTTACTTTCCGGGAGGCATGTAAATTGTACTTTCGGCTGCGGCCTCGGTCATCTGGGAGTGAAGAGCAGAGGGTGGGAATTGTTATCTCGCTCTTACAAGGGGACCCTCAATCTTGGGCGTTCTCTATTCCTCCAGGCTCCCCAGATCTCCAGTCAGTGGATCGATTTTTTACTGCCCTGGGTCTGGTATATGATGATCCGGATCGAGTTTCCCTTGCTGAAACAAAGTTACGTAAAATGCGGCAAGGAAATCGTCCAGCGGAGGAATATTCTTCTGAGTTCTGTAGATGGGCAACAGATACTCAGTGGAATGACCCAGCTCTTAGGAGCCAGTTTTGTCAAGGGTTGTCTGACAAATTAAAAGATGTGTTGGCTCAGTATGATTCTCCTCCATCACTGGAGGCTGCTATGGCCCTCGCTATTCGCATGGATAGACGAATTCGGGGAAGACGCGAGGTAACTCCGCCTCCCGTGATGACTCCGCCTACTACTAAAGTCCCTTATACTGAGGTTCCCCTGGTCTGTTCTGAGGAACCCATGCAGTTGGGAGGGACATCTTTTTGTAGGAGAGAATCGGCGGTGCGCCGCAAGACTAGAAGGTGTTTCTTTTGCGGGAGAGAGGGACATTTTGTTGGGGGTGTCCATCCCGGGCCTCTTTGAGCAAAGGAGTTAACCTGGGAGTGTGTATTTCGTCCCCAAATCCCTCTCAGTTTCTCGTGCCTGCGGAGGTGGTGATTGGTACTAGAACTGAGAGGATTTCTGTTTTTCTTGATAGTGGGTCCGGGGCTAATCTGGTGGACGCTCGGTTTGCCCAGGTGCATGGTATGCAACTGAGTGTATTGGCCAAACCGGTCCCTATAGTCTCTATTGATTCTAGACCTCTCGGTCAAGGTAGCTTGGTACAAGCTGTTCATAACATAGATCTTCGAGTAGGGGCAATACATAAAGAGCAATTGTCTTGTTATGTGTTGGAGGGTTTACCTACTCCTATTGTGTTGGGACTTCCTTGGTTGGCTAAACATAACCCAGTGATTGATTGGCAATCCAGAAAGATAAGCCAGTGGGGTGAATTTTGCAGGAATAACTGCATGAGCACGGTCATCGGTGCGGTTGTGCCTAGGACTTTGTCTCCTTTTCTGGAAGACTTTGGGGAGATGTTCTCAGAGGAGGGGTGTAAAGAGTTACCTCCTCATCGCGCATATGACGGCTCAATAAAGTTGCTTCCTGATGCCTTATCTCGTACTTTCCCAGGGCCGGGAAGACGGATGATCCGGTTCCTATTCCTCAGGAGGGAGTTGTAGTGTCAGCTGTATGCTCTGAGCTTGAGGGGGAGGTATTGGGGGCTCAGGGGACACCCCTGTGGGACTTCCAGGGAGACTGATAGTTCCAGATCGGTTAAGACTGAAGGTTACGGGGAACCGTTACAAACGGATGGCTGATAGGGGGAGAGTTTTTGGTCTAGATCTGAAGGTGAACGATCTGGTTTGGTTGTCTACCAGGAATATAAAACTTAAAGTTTCCTCCTGGAGGTTGGGTCCCAGATTCATCGGGCCGTACAGGATCAGTTCCATAATTAATCCGGTGGCATTTCGTCTGGACCTCCCTCCTACGTTTAAAATTCATAATGTGTTTCACAAGTCATTACTTAAAAAGTATGTGGCACCAGTCATACCGTCACCTCTACCTCCTCCTTCAGTGGTGGTCAATGATAACGTGGAATTTCATGGGTCAAAAATCATTGACTCACGTCTCAGTCGCCGATCCCTTCAGTACTTGGTTCATTGGAGGGGGTATGGTCCTGAGGAGAGGACGTGGGTCCCTGCGTCTGATGTTAACGCAGATCGATTGGTTCGGACCTTTCACACAACTCACCGGGCAGACCTGGCCCTGAGGGTCCGGAGTCCCCTCGTAGAGGGGGGGGTACTGTCATGGGTGTATCGCCACGAGGATCGTCGCGATTACACACTCTGACTTCTCACAGCTGAGTTGCTGTTTCTTTGTGTTTGGTAATGAGGGAGTTAATTTTACCTAGCTCTTTGCTAAGACTAGGTCCAGCCTCGCCCGGCTGCTTTTGATTATGTTCTAATTAGCTTCCTTTATATCCCTGCCAGTCTGGGTGTTAGATGCCGGTGAAAGCATTCATGTAGTCTAGCAGACTGGATCGGTTCTGAGAATACTTAAGCTAAGAGCTCCTTAGTTGTTTTTACTCTTATAGCTTATAGTTTATCTCTGAGACCTTAGGTGTTCCTACTGTGTGTGAGTGTTGTATGTAAGACTTTATTTACTTTATTTCTTGTCTTTCTTGTATGTCTTTCTGTTCATTAACCGTTACCTGTTCATTCCCTTTGGTGGTAATCAGGGTCCTTCTTAGGACTAGATTACAGTTGGCAGGGATTGATAGGAGACAGGGTTTACGCTGGTGGCCTGGACCTCTGTACCTTTAACAGTACCTCCAGGTAGAGGGATTAGTTAGGACCCCAGTTTAGGGTCAGCATAGACCCCGGTCACCCTCTAGCCGGAGACAGTGTATAACGGATTCCGTATTGACCCACTGGACATTGTCAGGTAATTCTATGTTATCATATATCTATGTGCATGTTATATTGTATGTTGCCCTTTTGATATAGATTACTGTCATCACATATATATATATCTGCTATACAGCGTGACAGAAGCCAACAGCAACATAATCCAGTATACATGGAAGCCTACAGCTACATAATCCAGTTTACAGGGAAGCAATAGCAACATAATCCTTTATACAGGGAAGCCAACAGCAACATAATCCAGTATATATGGAAGCCTACAGCAACATAATCCAGTATACAGGGAAGCCATAGCAACATAATCCAGTATACAGGGAAGCCAACAGCAACATAATCCAGTATACAGGGAAGCCATAGCAACATAATCCAGTACACAGGGAAGCCATAGCAACATAATCCAGTATACAAGGAAGCCATAGCAACATAATCCAGTATACAGGGAAGCCATAGCAACATAATCCAGTATACAGGGAAGCCAACAGCAACATAATCCAGTATACAAGGAAGCCAACAGCAATATAATCCAGTATACAGGGAAGCCAACAGCAACAAAATCAAGTATGCAGTGAAGCCAACAGCAACATAATCCAGTATGCAGGGAAGCCATAGCAACATAATCCAGTATACAGTGAAGCCATAGCAACATAATCCAGTATGCAGGGAATCCATGGCAGCATAATCTAGTATACAGGGAAGCCATAGCAACATAATGCAATATACAGGGAAGCCATAGCAACATAATCCAGTATACAGGGAAGCCATAGCAACATAATCCAGTATGCAGGGAAGCCATGGCAACATAATCCAGCATGCAGGGAAGCCATAGCAACATAATCCATTATGCAGGGAAGCCATAGAAACATAATCCAGTATACATGGAAGCCATAGCAACATAATCCAGTATACGGTGAAGCCATAGCAAGATAATCCAGTATACAGGGAAGCCATAGCAACATAATCCAGTATACAGGGAAGCCAACAGCAACATAATCCAGTATACAGGGAAGCCAACAGCAACATAATCCATTATACAGGGAAGCCATAGCAACAAAATCCAGTATACAGGGAAGCCAACAGCAACATAATCCAGTATACAGGGAAGCCAACAGCAACATAATCCAGTATACAGGGAAGCGATAGCAACATAATCCAGTATACAGGGAAGCCAACAGCAACATAATCCAGTATACAGGGAAGTGATTGCAACATAATCCAGTATACAGGAAGCCAACAGCAACATAATCCAGTATACAGGGAAGCCATAGCAACATAATCTTGTATACTGGGAAGCCAACAGCAACATAATCCAGTATACAGGGAAGCCATAGCAACATTATCCAGTTTACAGGGAAGCCATAACAATATAGTCCAGTATACATGGAAGCCAACAGCAACATAATCCAGTATACAAGGAAGCCAACAGCAACATAATCCAGTATACAGGGAAGCCATAGCAACATAATCCAGTATACAGGGAAGCCATAGCAACATAATCCAGTATAAAAGGAACCAGAGCAACATAATCCAGTATACAGGGAAGCCATAGCAACATAATCCAGTATACAGGGAAGCCATAGCAACATAATCCAGTATACAGGGAAGCCAACAGCAACAAAATCCAGTATACAGGGAAGCCATAGCAACATAATCCAGTATGCAGGGAAGCCATAGCAATATAGTCCAATATACATGGAAGCCAACAGCAACATAATCCAGTATACATGGAAGCCTACAGTAACATAATCCAGTATACAGGGAATAAAATGTTAGCGCTATATAAAAATAAAGATTATTATTATTATTATACAGGGAAGCCAACAGCAACATAATCCAGTATACATGGAAGCCTACAGCAACATAATCCAGTTTACAGGGAAGCAATAGCAACATAATCCTTTATACAGGGAAGCCAACAGCAACATAATCCAGTATATATGGAAGCCTACAGCAACATAATCCAGTATACAGGGAAGCCATAGCAACATAATCCAGTATACAGGGAAGCCAACAGCAACATAATCCAGTATACAGGGAAGCCATAGCAACATAATCCAGTACACAGGGAAGCCATAGCAACATAATCCAGTATACAAGGAAGCCATAGCAACATAATCCAGTATACAGGGAAGCCATAGAAACATAATCCAGTATACAGGGAAGCCAACAGCAACATAATCCAGTATACAAGGAAGCCAACAGCAACATAATCCAGTATACAGGGAAGCCAACAGCAACATAATCCAGTATACAGGAAAGCCAACAGCAACATAATCCAGTATATATGGAAGCCTACAGTAACATAATCCAGTATACAGGGAAGCAATAGCAACATAATCCATTATACAGGGAAGCCAACAGCAACATAATCCAGTATACAGGGAAGCAATAGCAACATAATCCATTATACAGGGAAGCCAACAGCAACATAATCCAGTATACATGGAAGCCTACAGTAACATAATCCAGTATACAGGGAAGCAATAACAACATAATCCATTATACAGGGAAGCCATAGCAAAATAATCCAGTATACAGGGAAGCCATAGCAACATAATCCAGTATACAGGGAAGCCAACAGCAACATAATCCAGTATACAGGGAAGACAACAGCAACATAATCCAGTATACATGGAAGCCTACAGCAACATAATCCAGTATACAGGGAAGCAATAGCAACATAATCCAGTATACAGGGAAGCCAACAGCAACATAATCCAGTATACATGGAAGCCTACAGCAACATAATCCAGTATACAGGGAAGCAATATCAACATAATCCATTATACAGGGAAGCCATAGCAACAAAATCCAGTATACAGGGAAGCCAACAGCAACATAATCCAGTATACAGGGAAGCCAACAGCAACATAATCCAGTATACAGGGAAGCCATAGCAACATAATCCAGTATACAGGGAAGCCAACAGCAATATAATCCAGTATACAGGGAAGTGATTGCAACATAATCCAGTATACAGGGAAGCCAACAGCAACATAATCCAGTATACAGGAAGCCATAGCAACATAATCTTGTATACTGGGAAGCCAAAGCAACATAATCCAGTATACAGGGAAGCCATAGCAACATAATCCAGTATACAGGGAAGCCATAGCAACATAATCCAGTATACAGGGAAGCCATAGCAACATAATCTTGTATACTGGAAGCCATAGCAACATAATCCAATATACAGGGAAGCCATAGCAACATAATCCAATATACAGGGAAGCCATAGCAACATAATCCAGTATACAGGGAAGCCATAGCAACATAATCCAATATACAGGGAAGCCATAGCAAGTGGTGGCCAGTGTATCAGGGAAGCCATAGCAACATAATGCAGTATACAGGGAAGCCAACAGCAACATAATCCAGTATACAAGGAAGCCATAGCAAGTGGTGGCCAGTGTATCAGGGAAGTCAGTGAGAAGTGTCACCTGGCAGAGCGAGTGAGATCAAGGAGGCTGAAGTTGGTTTCTTATTCGTCAGTTCCTTATTCAGCAATTTTTTCTTTTCTGTTTTTTTATAGGTTTAGCAACAAAAAATAAGCATTAAAATAATAACATACAATGCAGCGAGGAGCCTGATGTGAGTACACTTAGAACCACCTACAAAACCATATAAAACTGGCACAAAAATGGGCATCAAAGTGGGCACCGAAGGGCATTAAATTACTTTGTGCCACTGATATCACACTGCAGACATATAGAACAGAGAGCCCCATATCAGACCCAGGTCCCCCCAGCCTGACCCAAATGGTTCTGGGCATCAGAATTGGCATCAAATTGAGCAAACAGCCAATTTTCACAGATTTGAACAAGTAACTGATGTTTTTAAGGGGTTAAATGACTTTAGGCCACTGATCTCACATTGCAGACATATAGAACATCTGTTACTTATTCAAATCTGTGAAAATCGGCTTTTTGCCCACTTTGATGCCAATTCTGATGCCCAGAACCCATTTGGGCCAGGCAGGAGGGACCTGGGTTTGATGCGGGGCATCACTATCTGTATATTCTTAATGTGAGATCAGTGGCCCAAAGTCATTTAACCCCTTAAAAACATCAGTTACTTATTCAAATCTGTGAAAATTGGCTGTTTGCCCACTTTGATGCCAATTCTGATGCCCGGAACCCATTTGGGCCAGGCTGGAGGGACATGAGTTTGATGCAGGTCATCAATGTCTGTGTATTTTTTGTGTGAGATCAGTGGCCCAAAATCATTTAACCCCTTAAAAACATCAGTTACTTATTCAAATCTGTGAAAATCTGCTGTTTGCCCACTTTGATGCCAGTTTTGATGCCCAGAACCCATTTAGGCCAGGCTGGAGGGACCTGGGTTTGATATGCGGCATCAGTGTCTGTGTATTCTTAGTGTGATATCAGTGGCCCAAAGTCATTTAACCCCTTAAAAGCACCGGTTACTTATTCAAATGGCCAAAATCGACTGCCGACTTTGATGCCAGTTCTGATGCCCAGAACCCATTTGGGTCAGGTTGAAGGGACCAGGGTTTGATGCAGGGCATCACTATCTATGTATTCTTAGTGTGAGATCAGTGGCCCAAAGTCATTTAACCCTTTCATTATCGCCCTTCGGGGCCCACTTTGATGCCCATTTTTGTGCCAGTTTTATAATTTTTGAAGCTGTTTTTATGTGTAATCACATCACGGCACCTCGCTGCATGGTATGTTATTATTGTGATGCTTATTTTTTGTTGTTAAACCTATAAAAAACAAAAGAAAAAATTGCCGAATAAGAAACCTACGAATAAGAAACCCACTTCAGCTCCGAATAAGAAACTGAACGAGGCTACTTTCACACATCAGGTTTTTTCCATCAGGCAGGATCCGGCTATTTTTAGAAAAAACGGATCTGGCGAAATCTGCCGCCGGATCCGTTTTTTTCTCATTGACTTGTATTAGCGCCGGATCGCGCCGTATGGCCTCCCGTTTCTTACGTTTTTTGCCGGATCCAGCTAAAATTTTAATTCCCGCGTCTGGAAAAAACGTCTCCAGTAACGTTTTTGTCTGCGACGAAAAACCGGACAACGCCGGATGCGGCGCTTCCGGTTTTTTGCTACAATGGAAGGTTATGGGCTCCAGAATCTGCCGGATCCGGGAAAAAACAGATCCGGTCACCGGATCCGGTTTTGAAGTCTGAGCATGCTCAGATCCAATTGGCCAGCCCCCAGGAAACAGATCAACGTTTGGGAACCACCTACGGGCGTTTTTAAAAACCGGATCCGTCGTAAAACGGATAAAAAAAACGGACAAAACCGATGGAAAACTGATGAAACGGATCCGTTTTTTCCGCTGGACGGATCCGGCGGAAAAACGGATCCATTTCATCAGTTTTCCACAATTTACGCCGGATCCGTCGCTCCGGCACGACGCTGGATCCTGCCTGCCAGAAAAAACCTGATGTGTGAAAGTAGCCTTTGAAACCAACTTCAGCCCCGTGAGTGATCAGGTATTACAGGTATCCAGGTGATGTGAGAGGTATCTGCATTGTGTACAGTGACCGGACCCAGGATGATGCTACTTATAGTGGGAACAGCACTGTCATCTTCCCAGAGACAGGGGATTATTTTATTAACCCCTTCACGACATGCGGCAAACATGTACTTTGCATGTCGTGTCTCTCCCTTTGATGTGGGCTCCGGCGCTGAGCCCACATCTTTCTTGGTACATGTCAGCTGTTTGAGCAGCTGATATGTGCCCCTAACAGCCGTGGGTGGAATCGCGATCCACCCGCAGCTGTTAACCTCTTAAACGCCACTTTCAAACTGTCACAGCAGCATTTAATGTGATCGTATTGGAAGCATGCCACTAATCCCGCTCATCGGCGCCCATGTCACATGACTGTGGGTCACCAATGGGTTGGCATGACAACCTGGGGTCTGCAGCAGACCCCTGTGGTTATCGCCTGTGTGTAGCAGAAAAGTGAAAAAAAATGTTTTAAAAAATATTTTAAAAAGTTCATATCACCCACCTTTCGACCCATTCAAAATAAAACAATTAAAAAAAATACACATATTTGGTATCGCTGCGTTCAGAATTGCCCGATCTATCAAGCTATAAAAAGAATGAATCTGATCGGTAAACGAACAAATGCCAGAATTAAATTTTTTTGGTTGCCACAACACTGCATTAAAATGCAATAACGGGTGATCAAAATATTGTATCTGCACCAAAATGATATCATTAAAAACATCAGCTCGGCACGCAAAAAATAAGCCCTCGCCTAACCCCAGATCATGAAAAATGGAGACGCTATGGGTCTCGGCAAAAGATGTAATTCACTTTTTTGTTAAGAAACTTTGGATTTTTTTTCACCACTTAAATAAAAAGAACCTATACATGTTTGGTGTCTATGAACTCGTAATGATATGGATAATCATAATGGCAGGTCAGTT
The DNA here is from genome assembly GCA_033576555.1 of Oophaga sylvatica. Classification (NCBI taxonomy): domain Eukaryota; kingdom Metazoa; phylum Chordata; class Amphibia; order Anura; family Dendrobatidae; genus Oophaga; species Oophaga sylvatica. The sequence goes on from JARQOD010008727.1 coordinate 13,626, forward strand.
TTAGCATTTGGTGAACATGGTAAAAAAAAAAAACAGTTGTGGAATTGCACTTTTTTTGCAATTTCACCCCACTTGGATTTTTTTTCCTGTTTTCCAGTACACGATATGTTAACACCAATGGTGTTGTTTAAAAATACAAATTGTCCTGCAAAAAACAAGCCCTCACATGACCATATTGAAGTAAAAATAAAAAAGTTATAAAGTTATAGCTCTGGGAAGCAGGGAAGCGAAAAACAGAAGTGCAAAAACAAAAATGGGTTGCGGTGTGAAGGGGTTAACAGGAAATTATAACGTAAAATGACTGCGGTATAATCTAATACTGGGTAAATTGTAAGGTAAAAAAACTGCGGTATAATCTAATATAGGGTAAATTGTAAAGTAAAAAGACTGTGGTAGAATTTAATATTCTGTATAGAGGGCTTTGTGGGATTATACTGTTTATAGGGGGCTTTGAAGGCATTATACGCTGTGTAAGGGTGCTTTGGGGGATCATACTGTGTATTGGGGGCTTTGGGTATTTTATACTGTATATAGGAGTCTTTGGGGACATTATACTATGTGAGTACTGGATCGCCCGCCAGGACAGTGGGGTACTCGGTACCAGGTTGTAGAGAGTAACGATGCTAGGGGATGTAGCTGAGTGGAGTGTGTGCCGCTGGAAGAACTTGGGAGGACACAGTCAGATGCAGTTTCCAAGGCTTTACTCACAGTTCAGGTGCATGCAGTACAGGTGCCCGCTTGGTACCACGTCCTCCAGGCAAGGAATCCAGCCAACTCCCAGGTAGATGGAGAACACCAGTCCAAAGCTCCCTGTCAGTATATGCCTTCCCTGGCCGTCTCACTGTGCTGATTCCACTCCTGCTTCTTCCCAGCACCTCACAAACAGGTCCCAGTCTGGTAGCTGCAAATCCTGTCGGACAACGTGACCCTACGGGAAGACTCCCTCTTACTTCCCTCTAACTCCTGCTCTGACCCACAGGCTCCACCCACCATTTAACACCCTTTGCTAGCTGCTACAGGCTTGCTAGTGGAACTGAGCTAGTGTGTGTGATGGATGCAGTGCTATCAGAGCCAGGTTCAGTGTCTCCATCTTACCTGAAATGTCTGATACCACATCTCTGGCTGAGATGCAGTACCTCTGTGGCTACTGGACCCTCAGGGGCGCCACATACCCCCCCCTGTTAAACGCAGCATGTCAGCGGCTGAAATAGAGTAAATTATGTTACAGGAAACATACAAAAATTTTTAGTTATGCATAGCAACAAGTAGAAAAATAATTTAAAACTCAACTTGCCGTTTTGGGAGGCACTTCTTCTTAAACGTTACATAATAACATTACCTTACACTATTTACTCTAAAAGTACTTTTGGCAGCAACCGTTAAACTTTCAAGTTCGCCACCAGGATAGGGCATACTATCCCTGCAGAAATACCATTATCTTTACATTGGTTTCTTTTCCTTACAAAAGTACTGTCGCTTTATTAACACTTATTCTTCTCTTCTAGTGCAAACCCCATCCGGGGTGTTCTCTGGGTAGCAACCATTGCTACTAGGTTCGCTACCTAATTTGGACATTTTGTCCCTGTAACAATACTTTTCTTCTTACTATTATTCTTAGAACATATTTTACAAAAAGTGCTTTCAGTTCTCACTAAGTGGTACCTGTTACCAACAACTATCATACACATTATCTATAAGTGCTCTTCAATGACTCTGCAATATAAAACAATTCTTACTTCACTTTAAGCATAATATACAAGTATAATAACATTTTTATTAATACACAATCAAAATCTGTCATCATTTGAGGTAGGTGGCAGATACTATCCCAGCCGGGGTATCTTCTAATGTCCATGTACTTTGTGGAGGACCCGCTCAAAACCACCAACGTTGGTCTTGGGTGGGCTGCAAGACATAACTGGTCTCCCCCAAAGACCTCATCTTCGGCCACACCTAACGGGTTTTTCTTCTGATCTGTAGTTGTGCAATGATGGGACCTTATTTTACTAAAAGTGCATGTAAAACCAAGAAGGAGCACCTAAAGAGGTGCAGAACTATTTACAAAGGAAAGTTTTTGGACCATTCATTGTTCATGATCTCTGAGTCTTTCACTGATCAAAACAAAAACAAATTTAAAACATTCTTATTGGAACCCTCCTGGGGTTAACTATGTACGTATTCCTCCTGAGGAAAAAGAAAGCTTCATTAACTTGGATGGAGACTGATCCATGCAGCCTCCAGGAGCAATGGAAGCGCTGGGCTTCTTCAGCTTCCAGGGTAGGATCTGTTGGCGGTTGCTTCCTGCTGTGCTCCTGGTGCTGCAGTCATCGGTCGTCGCCTCCGGTGACGTGGAGACTGGAACTGTTTGTACCGGTGATGCGGGTACCGGGGTTGAAGGCTCCTTGGCGGCAGGTACCGGTGGTGCGGGTACCGGAGCTTTGGGTACCGGTGGCGTCGGTGCCCGGGTATTGGCGGCCTCCTGCTTGGCGGCTTGTCTCCTCCGCTCCAACAATGCCTGTTTCCTTTCTAGATGGCGGGCCAGTTCTTCTATCTCTCGCTCCACACCAGCCAGGTCAACATCTTCTTGGGAGCTGGAGCCTGTTTCCACATAGCCGGGGAAATCTTCGCTCTCCTTCCCGCACTCCTCAGCCCTCCCTCCTCTTTCCATGATGGCCGCCTGGTGTACTGCCTTCTCCTTGGCTCGCTTTCCCGCCGCTGAACGTCTCTCCACCCCGAGGGGCGGTGTCTTTTTCCTTTGCCGCCATACCACGCTAGGATACTGACTCCCCTAGCGGTCAGCCACGATGCAGTCGCATAGAAGTACAGACAGGGGAGGTTCATTTTGTTTCGCGCTTTTGCTTGGGTGCCGCCCACGATGGCACGCCTCACTGCACACCTCGTGGAACTGCCATAGCAGCCATCTTTACAGTCCAAATCACAGTTCAATGGGTTCAATCCTTTGCACATTCTGATAGGCACACAGGACCCTGGTTCAAGGGTCGGTTCATCCTGTTCGTGACGCCCAAATGGATCGCCCACCATGGCAGTGGGGTACTTGGTACCGGGCCGGTGTCTTAAAGGGATGTGTCACAGCAGCGGTGACCCGGTCCTTGGCCCTGGGCGTCCAATAAAAGGGGAATATTTACAGGGGATGATTGAGTTTGTAGTAAAGTGTTCGTGAAGCCACCTGTGGTTTCTGGTCAGAGGTGACCAGCGCTGCAGTGCCTATCCTCTGGGACAGATGGTGTGATGCAGCAGAGTTGGAATAGCTTCTCACAGGTGAAGCTTATTGTCCCAGGGCAGAGAGATGTTGTAGAGAGTAATGGTGCTGGGGATGTAGCAGAGTGGAGTGTGTTCCGCAGGAAGAACTTGAGAGGACACAGATGCAGTTTCCAAGGCTTTACTCACAGTTCAGGTGCATGCAGTACAGTACATTAATACATTTCTACTTTTTAAGGGCTATATGTATGCACTTTTTGTCCCTTAGAGTTACACATTTCTACGTTTATGAATGAGGCTTTGCACTGTGTGCAGAGCTTTTATAAGTGTAGAAGTACCACAACTACAATGTTTGAATGAGGCACTACAAGGACCCTGCTTGTAATTTTTGACAGAATTTGCACTTAGTGCATAGCCTTTATGAGTCTGGGAGTACCACTACATAATAATTTGAACAGAGTGTGTATGATACACTCTTTTGTGTCTAATACAGGGTGTACCTTAGTCTTCCATCACATTTTTGGCAGTTCTTACATCCTTCATAAATTACACTGAAATTTTCAATTTTTTAATAAAAATTTCAGTTTTGCTTTAGTTATATTATTTTTTAAAATCCTTTTTAAAATTTTGCCTTTTATAAAAGTCATTATATATAGGAAAGAATGTTTCTTAACCTTTTTTTCTGTAAACTCCAATTTCTCTTAGATTTTGAATGTTTTATTGTCAGTCCTTAGAGGAAAAGTGTGACACCATTGTTCTCAGCAGTGATCTATGCTTCCAGGGGTCTTCCCCGTGCTGTTCTCCTTCCATTCATTTCAGCATTTTCACTGCCTCAGACCTCCTTGTAGGGTCTCCTCGGATTTCCCATTGACTGCCATTATACTTATTACTCATTACTCAAAGCGAGCATCCAAGCATTAGGAATTGGTCACTTCGAGTAATGATCATCCAAGCATTTTCGTGCTCGCTATACCCTAATGTATATTTAATACATGTATTATAATTTTTTTTAGCATCAGCAGAAAATAAAATTTCAAGACTGAGAGAAACAATTAACTCAGAAAAACTTCGTTCTGAGACATGAACCAAATAGGATGATTACACAGGCATGCAAAATTTGGGTTTATGAAAATATTTTCAACTCTAACGACTGATTACAGTCATGGCCAAAAGTTTTGAGAATGACACAAATATTATATTTTCACATGATCTGCTGCCCTCTGGTTTTTATGTGTGTTTGACAAATGTTTTTATCACAGACAGAAATATAATTGCAAACATATGAGTAACAAAAGCTTATATTGACAGTTAGAATGAGTTAATGCAGCAAGTCAATATTTGCCGTGTTGACCCTTCTTCTTCAGGACCTCTGCAATTCTCCCTGGCATGCTCTCAATCAACTTCTGGACCAAATCCTGACTGATAGCAGTCCATTCTTGCACAATCAATGCTTTCATTTTGTCAGAATTTTTAGGTTTTTGTTTGTCCACCCGTCTCTTGATGATTGACCACAAGTTCTCAATGGGATTAAGATCTGGGGAGTTTCCAGGCCATGGACCCAAAATCTCTATGTTTTGTTCCCTGAGCCATTTAGTTATCACCTTTGCTTTATGGGAAGGTGCTCCATCATGCTGGAAAAGGCATTGTTGATCGCCAAACTGCTCTTGGAGGGTTGGGAGAAGTTGCTCTTAGAGGACATTCTGGTACCATTCTTTATTCATGGCTGTGTTTTTAGGCAAGACTGTGAGAGAGCTGATTCCCTTGGCTGAGAAGCAACCCCACACATGAATGGTTTCAGGATGCTTAACAGTTGGCATGAGACAAGACTGGTGGTAGCGCTCACCTTATCTTCTCCGAATGAGGCGTTTTCCTGATGTCCCAAACAATCGAAAAGGGGATTCATCAGAGAAAATAACTTTACCCCAGTCCTCAGCAGTCCCTGCCTGTACCTTTTGCAGAATATCAGTCTGTCCATGATGTTTTTTCTGGAGAGAAGTGGCTTCTTTGCTGCCCTCCTTGAGACCAGGCCTTGCTCCAAGAGTCTCCGCCTCACAGTGCATGCAGATGCACTCACACCTGCCTGCTGCCATTCCTGAGCAAGCTCTGCACTGCTGGTAGCCCGATCCCGAAGCTGAAACACTTTTAAGAGACGGTCCAGGTGCTTGCTGGTCTTTCTTGGGCGCCCTGGAGCCTTTTTGGCAACAATGGAACCTCTCTCCTTGAAGTTCTTGATCATGCGATAGATTGTTGACTGAGGTGCAATCTTTCTAGCTGCGATACTCTTCCCTGTTAGGCCATTTTTGTGCATTGCAATGATGACTGCATGTGTTTCTTTAGAGATAACCATGGTTAACAGAAGAGAAACAATGATGCCAAGCACCAGCCTCCTTTTAAAGTGTCCAGTGGTGTCATTCTTACTTAATCATGACAGATTGATCTCCAGCCATGTCCTCATCAACACCCACACCTGTGTTAATGGAGCAATCACTGAAAAGAGGTTAGCTGGTCCTTTTAAATTCAGGGCTGCAATGATGTTGAAATGTGTTTTGGGGGATAAAGTTCATTTTCTAGCCAAATACTGACTTTGTAAGTAATTGCTGTTAAGCTGATCACTCTTTATAACATTCTGGAGTATATGCAAATTGCCATTAGAAAAAGTGAAGCAGTAGACTTTGTAAAAATTAATATTTGTGTCATTCTCAAAACTTTTGTCCATGACTGTATTATACTTTTGTAACGCCGTGCTCACCTGGGGCGGAGATGTCACCACCTCCGGTGCTGGGCCGCTCCGGGGGTCCCGCCGGGTGCGCACTCGCACTTCTCACTCTTAATCCCATGGCTGCATTGCTGTGCCTGGCACGCATGCACGCTCTTCTCTGCTCTGACTGCAACCATGTGGTCTCTATGGTCCAGGAGGATCTGACCCGGAAGTCCCTATGCTCATGCCCTATATCAGGCTGCCTCTTCCTATGGGAGGTGCCAGATTATTGTTGTGCTACCTGCTAGGCCTGCTTGGGTCCTGCTCAGTCGCCCCCTGTATTCGGGTCTCTTGTACTCTGTGCCCTGTCGTGTTTCTTAGCACACGCTGTGCTCAGGGGTGAACCTAGCCTCTCTGCTGCCTGAGGCGAACTGCAAAATGGCGCCCCCCGTAGTAAAATCAGTACAAATAGATCTGGTTTACTCTTTACTAGCCTAACCTGACGCACATGTAAAATACATACACTTTTAAATAGGAATATATTTGAAACATCAATCTTTACACTATTCAGTGACTCCTGAGGTGAAGTGATCAACTTGTTTCATTGTAGGTGCGCCCCAGGCCAGGGAACAGTGCTTACTGTAGCACTTCTTCCCCGGCGACCGTCTGTGTGGTACTGATGTGGCACACAGTTGCCACACGTATTACACACACGGACACGGATATCTCCACTAACGATTTTTCCGGTACCGGAAATATCAGGATGTGTGAAACCAACCTAAAGCCACATTCACACGTTCAGTATTTGGTCAGTATTTTACCTCAGTATTTGTAAGCCAAATCGGGAGTGGGTGAGAAATCCAGAAGTGGTGACGTATTTCTATTATACTTTTCCTCTGATTGTTCCACTCCTGATTTTGGCCTACAAATACTGAGGTAAAATACTGAACGTGTGAACGTGGCCCGATAGGGGGTTTCTGCTACTTCTGACTTCCCGCAGAAAGAAGTTGCAGTCACAAGATGGCGCCGATAAAAGGTGGAGATGGTGACATTATACACAGGAACTCTGTATGTAGTGTCAGTGTATAGGTAATACAGTGATCACTGGTGACATTGTACACAGGAGCTCTACATATAGTGTCAGTGTACAGGTAATACAGTGATCACCAGTGACATTATACATGTCTCATTTTTAAATACAATTAGAAACCAATATGTGCATATTCACTTTATGTATTGCATGCTGACCATGTGCAGCGCTGGCTTCTCCCCTTTTTTTACTTGATGTTGGTTTGTGGCTGAGCACCACATGTTGCCGTGCGCTCTGGGTCATGCACGCAGTTCTATCTGTGTTTTTTTTTTTTGGTGATTGACCTAGGCTGCTGTGCACACACACAGCAGCCCTGCCCTGCCCTGGGCTCTGCTTGATTGTACACCTGTATCTGGGCCTGTTTCACCCTTCATCTGTGGTTGCTGGTCTGGCAGTGCAGAAGTCAGATCTGAAATGTCCATCTCCGGACCTGGTCTGCTTTTACCTGCGCTTGCCTTGCTGGCACCATGGGAGTGATACAGCAATGCTTCAGGTACTTTTGTTTTGATTTTTTGCAGTCTTGCTTTTATACATTCAGGAGGCCGTAATGGCACAGCGAATATAAAAAGCGTAGAGTAGGACTGCCCCATATGAGAATGCCTTATCGTGGCGGGGTGGCTCAAAGAATTGATCAATTATTTGCCAAATGTCTCATTTTTAAATACAGTTAGAAACCAATATGTGCATATGCACTTTATGTATTGCATGCTGACCATGTGCGGCGCTGGCTTCTCCCCTTTTTTTACTTGACATTATACACAGGAGCTCTGTATATAGTGTCAGTGGCTGGTACTATGGGCACACTGACTGGTACTGAGAAAAAGAAAGAACAGAGAGAGAAAGAAAGAGCGGAAATAAAGAACAGAGAGAAAACAGAGAGAGAAAGAAAGAGGGCAAAGAAAGAAAGAAGAGAGAAAGAAAGAGAAAGAACAGAGAGAGAAAGGAAGAACAGAGAGAAAGAAAGGGGAAAGAAGATGAACAGAGAGAGAGAAAGAAAGAGGGGAAAGAAAGAACAGAGAGAAAGAAAGAAAGGGGAAATAAAGAACATAGAAAGAAAGAAAGGGGAAAGAAAGAACAGAGAGAGATAGAAAGAAGAAAGAAAGAACAGAGAGAGAGAAAAAAGAAAGGAGAGAGAATGAAAGAACAGAGAGAAAGAACAGAGAGAAAAAAGAAAACGGAGAGCAAAAGAAGAACAGAGAGAGAAAGAAAGAACAGAGAAAGAAGAAAGAAAGAAAGAAAGAAAGAAAGGGGAAAGAAAGAAGAGACAGAAAGAAAGAGAAAGAACAGAGAGATAAAGGAAAAACAGAGAGAAAGAAAGAGGGGAAAGAAGATGAACAGAGAGCAAAAGATAGAACAGAGAGAGAGAAAAAGAAAGAAGGGAAAGAAGGAAAGAAAGAAAAGAGAAAGAAAGGGGAAATAAAGAACATAGAAAGAAATAAAGAACAGAAAGAGAGAAAGAAAGGGGGGAAAGAAAGAAAGAACAAAGATAGAAAGAAAGAGAGGAAATAAAGAACAGAGAGAGAGAAAGAAACAGAGAGAAAGAAAGATTCTATGAAGATACTATAGCAGCCCAGCTCCCATTGTAGTGCCCACCTGAGCCTACCGGTGCAGGACATATCAGCATCCGCTCACATGGCCGACATCCCCGATTCCAAGGCGATCCCGCTGTCCGCGCTGTCGGAGGAGGACATGGTGATAGATCTGAAGCATTCCCTGAAGTGCCTCCATGGTTCCATCACAATCTCCCCCCGAAATTACCTAATTTCCGGTCAGCTTCCAGCACATCATTTCCAGTGGAATGTCACGTGTGAGTTTTAAAGTGCTCCTCGGGGCTCCGCCGTGTACTCCTGTGTCCATGGGAAAAGTAAGCTCCTGGCCGGGGCACTCTCAAAATCAGGACAGTCTCGCTGGATCTGGGACAGTTGGAAGGTATAAATGCTCCCCGCCATACACTGACCTTGTACATGCACGGCTCCGCACACCACATACACACACGGTTCCACTTTGTATGCCTCGAACACATGCGGCTCCGCTCCGCACACCTCGTACACATGCGGCTCCGCACACCTCATACACACGTGGCTCCGCTCCGCACACCTCGTACACACGTGGCTCCGCTCCGCACACCTCGTACACACGCGGCTCCTCTCCGCACACCTCGTACACACAGGGCTCAGCACACCTCGTACACACGCGGCTCCGCTCCGCACACCTCATACACACGTGGCTCCGCTCCGCACACCTCGTACACACGTGGCTCCGCTCCGCACACCTCGTACACACGTGGCTCCACTCCGCACACCTCGTACACACGCGGCTCTCTCCGCACACCTCGTACACACAGGGCTCAGCACACCTCGGACACACGCGGCTCCGCTCCGCACACTCGTACACACGCGGCTCCTTCCGCACACTGTACACACAGGGCTCAGCACACCTCATACACACGCGGCTCTGTTCCGCACACCTTGTACACACGCGGCTCCGCTCCGCACACCTCATACTCACAGGGCACTGCACACCTCGTACTCACAGGGCTCCGCACACCTCGTACTCACAGGGCTCCGCACACCTCGTACACATGTGGCTCTGCTCTGCACACCTAGTATACACGTGGCTCCGTACACTTCATACACACAGGGCTCCATTCCGTACACCTCGTACAAACACGGCTCCGCTCTGTACACCTAGTACACACACGGCTCCGCTCCGTACACCTCGTACACACACGGCTCCGCTCCGTACACCTCGCACACATGGCTCTGCTCCGTACACCTCGTACACACACGGCTTCGCTCCATACACCTCGTACACACACGGCTCCGCTCCATACACCTCATACACATGCGGCTCCGCTCTGTACACCTCGTACACACACGGCTCTGCTCCATACACCTCGTACACACACGGCTCCGCTCTATACACCTCGTACACACGTGGTTCCGCTCTGTACACCTCGTTTACACACGGCTCCGCTCCGTACACCTTGTACACACGGCTCCGCTCCGTACACCTCGTACACACACGGCTCCGCTCCGTACACCTCGTACACACGGCTCCGCTCCATACACCTCGTACACACCACACAGCTCTGCTCCGTACACCTTGCACACACCACACAGCTCTGCTACATCCACACTGTAAACCCCTCCTGACCCCTCACATATAAACTTACCCGCTCATCCAGCACCATGACAACCAGCAAGCAGAGAACTGCACACGGAGGAGCCTGACCATGTGACACCTAACTCCTCCCCTCCTGTGACCTCATCACAGGTCCTGCTCGCACATTTACAGAGCACAGCACAGCAATGGTAAATGCTGGCTCTGAGAAGCTGGACAGCTGGGAAGGTGAGGAAGGGGTGCTTGGGGAGCGTGGCGGCTTCTCTCACTGTGGGACACATAGTGTCCCGACAGTGACAGCGGATGGGAGGGATAGAATCGGGACTGTCCCGCTCAAGTCGGGACGGTTGGGACTGGTATGCGTGACCAACTTATGCAGGAGCCAGGTGAAAAGAATCTGCCGCCACCCCACTCTTCAGGGATATGCCGCCTGAGGCTGAGTGCTCAACTCACCTCATGATAGGTGCGCCCCTGGCTGTGCTCTGTGCTCTTTCGTGCTTCTTAGCACACCTCCTTCACTGACTTGTGCTCTAACGTGCTTCCCAGCGTGTACTCAGCATTTCCTTATGTGGAGCCCAGCTGCGACTGAATCCATATCTCCCAGAAGAGTGCACTGAAAGAATATCCCACTAGAGGTCATTATTCACATGCACACACGTTCAACTTATCCCAAACACCACCAGAGGGAGCTGTGTAAGACATATAAAAGACAGTTACACAGGAAGCATCCAGGTCAGTTCTGCTCAGTCATCTCTGAGTTTAGTTCAGCCAGCCACCTCAGAGAAGTCAGTCTGCAGAAAGGGAAGTGCAGAGCTGAGGTTAGAGAGGCTGCAGAGCTATTCAGTTCCAAGTAAGTGGAGTCTAGTAAAGAGTGATACAGAGAAATCACTCCAGCCTAGTCAGAGCTGAATCTAGGAGTGTAGCTCAGTAGAAAGCGTGCCGACGCTTAGAGAGCAGCGAAGAGGCAGCCCACCAACTGCCAGTGTGGGATCGTGTGAGGGCCCAGGTAGGCCGAAGGCGAGTGGAAAGAGCAGCAACAGGGGTAGAAAAGCCTTTAGAGCTTACCTCAGCAAGTATTGACCGGACACCGGGGTCCGAGCCTATAGGGATCTCCACGACCCATTAGGAGAACACCGGAGTTCCTGGAGGACTACAAGTCCCAGGAGTACCACAGAGCTGATACGTAGCTGGATCAGGAGGATGGAGTCTAGCAGTGCACTGCAAATAGAGACTGTGTACTTCAAGAGGAGGTCCAATCACAAGATCAGCCAGGTGCAAGATGGAGACCAAGTTAGACCTAGCTACAAGCAGGTCAGGACTTTATCACAAAAAGGCAGAGGACAGGAGGCCACACACCTACCAAGTGGAGTAATCTGGATGTGCATCCTTCACCCTACAGCGCTCCGGGAAGTGCCTGCAACATCTTCAGTAAAGGTACTAAAGAGGCTTATGTGTGTGTCTCCCTTATTACTCCTGTCTGCCGGGTCCCAGTCTGTCCTGCATTCCTACACATCTATCTGCCCTGGAGGATCAGCCTTACTTGTGGGAGGCTTAATATCTAGCTGCACAATATTAACCCTCCAGTGGATCTGCATAGCAGCGCTGGTTATCCTGACCAGATACCACAAGTGGCGTCACGAATCCCCATATCATTATTCAAGTCCCATGTAAATATCCCACATTACAGTGAGCGCCCAGGGCACGGACCGAGCTGTGCTACCCGTGACATTCCCCATAGACATCAACGGGCTCAGTGCCGAGTACCCCAAAGCTCTGGCTGTGCGACTTATCTGTCCTGGCGTCATGAACAGGATTTCGTGCCCTGCAGCAACGGAGTAATTTGTGCCCGTTGCCACCGGGTACTGTGTGCCTCACTAAAAGACTGTGTTTTGTATGTGGTGAAGATTTCCCGCCATTTGCCCGCCATTGCCCGCCATTTACAGCGCTACGGCGCGAAAACTAGTGGGCGTACCTGCAAAAGCGCCCTGAGTCCTGGACACGCCCCCAACGCTGACGCGGCGGCAGGTCCTGTGAAGAGCTACAGTGAACGCTCTGACGTCAGAGCGCCAGCGACACAGGTCCTTATACATCACTGTGCCCTGCGGAGCTGCAGCCTTCAGAGAAGGTAGGCCACGCTTAACTAGGGGGGCGCAGACATGTCGCAGCAGCCAGCCGACAACGCGGCCCAGGCCGACGGCCTTAATGACTTACCCCTCGGCGCTGCCGCACAGGCTGGAAATGCTGGCCCCTCACCTGGTCCTGTGGCCCCAATAGTACCGCTAACGCTGCCATACATGCCTGGAGCGAAGTGGCTCCCTCAGTACAGCGGCAAGCCAGACACCCTGTCAGGGTTCAAGCGAAAAATATGCAGCATAATGGACATGTAACCTATGACAGAAAAGCAGAGAGCTGCAGTGGTAGTGGGACAATTAACTGGTGCTGCAGAGAGGGAAGTAGAGACTTGGTCAGCTGCAGACCAGGAATCAGTGCTTGCAATTTTCTTAAAGCTACAGACTATCTTTGAGGACCGCACTGAAACAGATCTCCGGATGAGATTTTACCAATGCTCCCAGAAACCAGATGACAGCATTAGGGACTATGCCTGCTACAAGGGGCCCTGCGAGCTCTCAAACAGGTTAACCCCATAATTGTTATCAATGAAAATAAAATGTTAAAGGAACAATTTGTACGGGGACTGAGGTTCCAAGCTGAAAGCAGGACTGTGCACTGGTGGTCCTTGGATCATCCTGATGCTACCTTTGATGTGAGTCGCACGTACCAGGGCTTATGGGGTACTCGGCACCGAGCCCGTTCACTTCAATAGGGGAGAGGTCACGGGTAGCGCAGCTCGGTCCGTTGCCCTGGGCGCTCATTCAAAGGGGGATATTTATAGGGGATTTAGAAATTGTTCGTGACGCCACCTGTGGTCTCTGATCAGGGTGACCAGCGCTGCAGGAGGAATCCTCAGAGGGGTTGTTACTGGGCAGCAGGGTGTTAAGTCTTCCACAGGTAAGACTGGTCCCTCTTGGTATATGGCGGTGCAGGGGTGCAGGCAATAAGGCAGACACACACAAGTCAGTCTCTTTCCATACCTTTACTGGTGGTATTTGCAGGTATGTCCCGGGAAGCTGCTCAGGGTGGAGGATGCACATCCAGTAATCACTGAGTAGGTTTAAGGCCTCCTTTCTTCCAATGTGTGTGAGTTTCTAACCTGCATGAAGCCAAGTTTAACTCCGTGTAAAACAGCTACGCCCGGCCGACATTGTGGTGGAGCCTTCTTTTGGACAGAACTAAGTCTATGTGGCTGATCAGGCCTGACTCCTGTTCTTCCTGACCCCGGTTACGTATCAGCACTGAAGGGCCCCCTCTGCGACCTGAAGTCCAGCAGGGTCCCCGGTTTCTCCCACTAGCCGTGAAGGAACTAGCAAGCTCGGACCCGGTGTCCGGTTGGGCAGAGTGGAGGTCAGCTATCGTTGCTATATCACCTCAGTCACTCTTTCTTCTTCTTTACCACTCGCCTGTCGCCCTACTCACACCCTTAAAGGGAATCTGTCACCCCAAAATTGCCATATTAGATAAAGATATGGCTGAATACAGCGTCCCATAACAAAGCCATCTGTCTTTTCCTTATATTCTGATACCCCCGTTTTCATATATAAATACCTTTGTAAACTTCGTTTTTGTGGTGTCAATCATGGCGGTCAGGTCAGGAAGGCGGCGGTTATTCGCTTCCCCCAACCCCCCGCTCCTCTACTTCTGTCACGTAACGCTGTCTGTGAATATCACAGACAGCGTAAGTTTTCTGCGCTTGCGCTCTGCAGCAGGGCCCCTGCGCTTGCGCAGTCTTATTTGCCCAGCAGTGGGCAAAGCAGTCAAACATTACTGCGCATGCGTCAGACTTCCTGACTTTCCTTGGCCCGGAAGTCATCAGCAAATCACTGGACGACTTCCGGGTCAAGTGAAGTGCCAGAAACATTGAACTTGAGCTTGCGCGGTAGAGTGATAGTGTGCTGGCCATGTTGGGAAAACAGCACTGCGCACGCGCGAGGACTTTTAACATAGCGCAAGCGCGAAAGACAACGGATCAAGAAAAAAAAAGCTACGTACGCCAAGAATTGAGGAGGTTGGGGGAACGAATAACCGCCGCCTTCTAGACCTGACCGCCCTGATTGGCAGCCCAATATACCAACTTTACTAAGGTATTTTTATATGAAAACGGGGGTATCAGGATATAAGGAAAAGACAGATGGCTTTGTTATGGGACGCTGTATTCAGCCATATCTTTAGTTGATATGGCAAAAATGGGGTGACAGATTCCCTTTAACATAAGCACAGGCAACAGTAGGTGTAGTCGTCAGCTTCCTTCTATCACCGCTCACTGACCGTTCCTTAGTCAACTCGTTGTTATAATAACTGTAGCTCCCTTCCTTCTTTTCCTTCATAGGCTCTGTCCAGAGTAGCTATCAGGACCTTCCGTCAGACTGATTTCGTGCACACTCTGAGAGTCACTTTCCACGTTCATAGGGAACCAACAGTCAGCCTGTTCTGAGGTAACAGCTTGTCTTTCTTCCTCTGTCTCATCTGACAGGAATCACCAACCATCTGAACACGCACTGGCTCAGACAAAGCTCTGACTAGCACTCTCCAAGACTCCAGTCTGGAATGGAATGAACTCACTGCTACGTCTCCCACACCCTTATATATTCTAAGGCTCCCTCTAGTGGCACTATAGGGAAGTGTGGAATGTGAATGAATATCAGGTGTTTGTGCATTACCTTTCTGTGCATCCTCCAGGAAACATGTGTCACCAAGCGCAGCTGGGCCACACATCCCCCCCTAGTTATATTCAGCACTCCGGGCTGAAAAAGAAAAACAATTTTTATAATAACAACAATAACATAACTCATCCCTTGCGGGAGGTAAGGACACTTTAACGTTACATTGTGTACAAATTGCAATTAGAAAAATATCAAAATACTTTCTCACAAATAAATACAAGATTCTTGTGGAGGACCCGTACCAAACCTCCCACGGTGGTCCTGGGTGGGCTGCAGGACTTCTCTGCTGCAAACCTCACTCAAGGCCACACCATACGGGTTTTGCTTCTGAGGTAGATGGTTTATGTAAAACCAAGATGGAGCACCAAAGTGCTAACTATTTACATCTAAAGTTCTGTGCTGCAAGAGTCCTCAGCACGCAGTCCTTCGCATAAGAACATTTCACATTTCACACAATATTTCACATTACCCAACTGGGGTATACTACTTCAGACATTTATCACATTCACAATAAAGTGCAATTCTTCTTAACTTTTTACAGTTGCAGTAAACCCTGTCTGGGTCCTACTGTTCTTCTTTAGATATTGTGGTTACACCTTCCATACCTGGGGCTGGAAGTATGCGGTGTGCTCTGGAACGCATCACCAGAAGATCATGTCCTGCTACCTGGGTCTGGGTAGCTACAGTCCTCTTTACAATTTTGCGATTTACTAGAGGCCTTACAGGTGCCTCTTCTGAATACAGATTTGGCTCAAAAGGAGTCGCACTAACAGTCACTATGCTCTGCAGCGTTTCCAATGATGACGCAGATGTGCACAGTGGCTTAGTTGGGGACGCACCAGCCCGTTGCGTTGCAGAATAGGATGCAGGTGCGCGGCCGGTTGCTGGTGGGGTTGTGACTTGGGATGCTGAGACACGGGGTACATTTCCAGCTTCAGGGACGGGGTCGCTGACTCGGGAGACATTCAGGGCATACCACCCCTTAAGACCCCAGTGCCGCGTGTAGGTGACAATATCCCCTATAATTAGATCCCTTCCCGGGTGCCCCTCTGGCAGGTGAGACTCCACATCCCTGCGGTTAACAAAGACCTCCTGGTACAGGCCTGGTTCATGGATGAACCCCCAGCCTCCCAGGAGTTTGAAGTCTCTAATGGCCCCCTGGCGCCGCGGTTCCCGGAGCGTACCTTTGTCTCTCCTGACGTTCTCTTTGTCTGTGAGATCCTTTTCCCGGTACCTCTGGCGAAGCTGCTGCGCCTCTCTCTGCTCCTGCTGCTGCCGCTGCTCCTGCTCAAGGCGTCGCCACTCGTTCTCCATCTGGGCGGCGTATTCCACGTCGTCCAGGTACTCCATCCCCTCCCAGTCGATCTCCATCACTTGCGGCTGGGTCTCTTCCGTCGTCGTCCCAACCAGCGGACTGCATTCCGCTGCGGCCTCTGGTTCCAGGCCTGGCTGGCGTTCTGGTCCGGGCAGGGCCTCCTCAGCCTCCTTCCCTCCCGCCGCTTCCTCGGTGGAGTCAGGATCAGCACTTTTGGGGCCGGCCTCCGGTGGTTCATCAGCCGCTGGGTCCAGTGGTGGCGCAGGTAACGGTTGTGCATCCAGGGGGGAGAGCATCGCGTCCCACAGCAGCCGCTGTTTCAGGGCACTCCAGCTTTTCTCCATCGCCTCCATTTCAGCACGGTGTCGGGCCATGTCCCTCAGCACCGCATCCACCTCCTCCACTTTCTGCATTCTTGGTCATCCGCCCGACCTGGGGACGGTTCAGGCACAGGCAGCTGCTCTTCAGGGGAACAGGGTCTGCGCACCGCCATCCCTCCACACAGCGTCTCCTGTCCTTCCGCCATCTCACTCCAGGCCAGACTGTGTTTCCCATCTGGAACAATCTGGTCTCTTCCGTGGAGGCGGGACTTTCGCTTTCTCTTTTTGGCATAGAGGATGAAGAGGAGGCGGATCTCTCTTGCAGTGGGGCAGACTCTCACATTGTAATAGCACTTAGACAGGGCGCCCATAGCTTTCGCGCCACAGGGGGGTACGCCCACGAAGGCACACCCACCTTCTTCACCAGCGCCTCAGGGTGCGAATATGGCGGCAAAATGGCGGAAAATGGCGCCAAAAATCAAACAGCAGCAACACAGTCTTTTTGCTCAAAACAGTCCAATTCTAGGCACACAGGACTCACATATAGTAAGCTTCGTATCCTGTTCGTGACGCCAAAGATGAGTCGCACGTACCAGGGCTTATGGGGTACTCGGCACCAAGCCCGTTCACTTCAATGGGGGAGAGGTCACGGGTAGCGCAGCTCGGTCCGTTGCACTGGGCGCTCATTCAAAGGGGGATATTTACAGGGGATTTAGAAATTGTTTGTGACGCCACCTGTGGTCTCTGATCAGGGTGACCAGCGCTGTAGGAGGAATCCTCAGAGGGGTTGTTACTGGGCAGCAAGGTGTTAAGTCTTCCACAGGTAAGACTGGTCCCTCTAGGTATATGGCGGTGCAGAGGTGCAGGCAATAAGGCAGACACACACAAGTCAGTCTCTTTCCATACCTTTACTGGTGGTATTTGCAGGTATGTCCCGGGAAGCTGCTCAGGGTGGAGGATGCACATCCAGTAATCACTGAGTAGGTTTAAGGCCTCCTTTCTTCCAATGTGTGTGAGTTTCTAACCTGCATGAAGCCAAGTTTAACTCCGTGTAAAACAGCTACGCCCGGCCGACATTGTAGTGGAGCCTTCTTTTGGACAGAACTAAGTCTATGTGGCTGATCAGGCCTGACTCCTGTTCTTCCTGACCCCGGTTACGTATCAGCACTGAAGGGCCCCCTCTGCGACCTGAAGTCCAGCAGGGTCCCCGGTTTCTCCCACTAGCCGTGAAGGAACTAGCAAGCTCGGACCCGGTGTCCGGTTGGGCAGAGTGGAGGTCAGCTATCGTTGCTATATCACCTCAGTCACTCTTTCTTCTTCTTTACCACTCGCCTGTCGCCCTACTCACACCCTTAACATAAGCACAGGCAACAGTAGGTGTAGTCGTCAGCTTCCTTCTATCACCGCTCACTGACCGTTCCTCAGTCAACTCGTTGTTATAATAACTGTAGCTCCCTTCCTTCTTTTCCTTCATAGGCTCTGTCCAGAGTAGCTATCAGGACCTTCCGTCAGACTGATTTCGTGCACAATCTGAGAGTCACTTTCCACGTTCATAGGGAACCAACAGTCAGCCTGTTCTGAGGTAACAGCTTGTCTTTCTTCCTCTGTCTCATCTGACAGGAATCACCAACCATCTGAACACGCACTGGCTCAGACAAAGCTCTGACTAGCACTCTCCAAGACTCCAGTCTGGAATGGAATGAACTCACTGCTACGTCTCCCACACCCTTATATATTCTAAGGCTCCCTCTAGTGGCACTATAGGGACGTGTGGAATGTGAATGAATATCAGGTGTTTGTGCATTACCTTTCTGTGCATCCTCCAGGAAACATGTGTCACCAAGCGCAGCTGGGCCACACAGATGCCCTTAAGATATGGCTATAAAAGGACTGCGACCCCTGGAAACACCCGAGATGGCAACCCAGTGTCACCCGAGTGAAGCCACCCTAAAGCCAGCAGCATCCACCTTTTCCCCGCTGGTTGCGGAAGCCAAAACGCAGGTGGTGCCCCCTACTGAGCTGGACTGTCTGCGCTCAGAAGTGCGCCAGCTGACCAAAAACCTGGCCACTGTAATGAGTGCCCTGCAACTGCCGACGGAGGAAGAAGGAAAGATCCTGCTAGCTGATTGCTCAGAGGATGTCCCTTGGATGAACCGGAGGAGAAGGAGGACGTCGCCCCACCGGAGGAGGACAACGCCACCCCCAGGAAGGACCCGCGACCAGCATCATCCTCGCCGAGAGATCATCTGCTATCGCTGCCACAGAGAAGGTCACCCAGCACGTCGGTGCCCTTTAAATGAGCAAATCCTGGGTCCGAGGGCCAACACCCAGGAATAGACTCCTCAGGCCCCTCAGACTGGAACCGCAGGTTTGTGGGAGGAAGACCATACCTGTCCATCATACTGGACGGGATTGCAATCCCTGCCCTGCTGGACACTGGATCTCAGGTAACCGTCATACCTGATGTTCTTTACAATAAGTACTGGTCCAGTGACGGTCTCCAACCCCCAAACCCTGACTTTGCCGTATACGCCTCTAATGGCCTCCCTCTTGACTTACTGGGGGCTAAGAACGTAGACGTAAAAGTGGGGAGAGTGGAGCTAAAAGATCAGGGACTTCTTGTAGTGAAGACTGTTAATGAGGAAAATGGGTTGAATGTGGTTTTAGGCACTAACATTATTAGTAACTGTTTGGAGGAGGTTGTGTTTTTACTCCAAACAGCTCGCCGAAGTTGCCAGACCAAGGCAAAAGAGAGTGATCCGGAAGGAGATTTGGACCCTGATGTGCCAGCAGCAAGTGAAACTGACCGGTGGTGAGATTGGTAATGTACGGGTAACAGACCCGAACCCCATTGTGATACCCCCAATGAGTGAAATGCTTATTTGGTGTAGAGCAGCAATAGGTCTGAGAGGACAGAACTACCAAGCAGTAGTAGAGCCCCATTGTTCAGAACACAGACCTACACTCTTGACTGCCAGAGGGGTAGTGGAGGTACATAATGGAGGGTGCCAGTGCGTCTTCTCAACTGGGCAGAGATGAAGTCAAATTACCACGATATGCCACTGTTACATGCTGTGGATAATAACTCCATTCACACGACGGAGCCCTTAACCTCCCCACAACCAGTGGAGGATAACGGCCCGACCACTCAGGTGGAGGATTGGTGTCAGCAGCTCCATGTCGGGACAGACACCACTCCAGCCCACCAGAAACAAGGAGTATACCGAGTAGTTCAGGAGTATGCACAGGTATTCAGCAAACACCCACTCGACTTTGGGAAAATTAAGGGGGTTCAACATCACATCCCCACAGGCAATCATCCTCCCATTAAAGAACGGTACAGGCCTATACCACCAGCACACTACCAGAAAGCCAAGGAAATGTTGTGTGATATGAAGGAAGCAGGGGTGATAAGGGATAGTTGCAGTCCCTGGGCAGCACCTCTAGTCTTAGTCAGGAAAAAGGATGGAAGCATGAGAATGTGTGTGGATTACAGACAAGTAAATCGCATTACACATAAAGATGCATACCCTTTACCACGCATTGAGGAATCCTTAGCTGCACTAAAGACTGCTAATTACTTTTCCACCCTTGACCTCACTAGTGGGTACTGGCAAGTAGCTGTGGCTGAGGAGGATCGGGAGAAGACAGCTTTCTCAACCCCGATGGGACTCTGTGAGTTTGACAGAATGCCGTTTGGACTCAGCAGTGCCCCTGGAACGCTCCAGAGAGTGATGGAGAGCTGCCTGGGACATCTCAACTTTGAAACTGTGTTGCTGTACCTGGACGACGTAATTGTGTACTCCAAGATGTATGAAGATCACTTGAAGCACCTGGCGGAAGTATTTGAGTCACTGTCCAAGTATGGGATGAAACTGAAGCCTTCAAAGTGCCATCTGCTCAAACAGAAGGTACAGTATCTGGGACATATTGTCAGCTCAGAAGGAGTAGCGCCAGACCCTGAGAAGATCACCGCCATCCAGAAATGGCCGGAGCCGAAAAATCTCAAGGAGGTGTGACAGTTCCTGGGACTGACAGGATACTATCGGAGGTTTGTGAAGGACTACACCAAGAAAGCAGCGCTTCTGCAAGACCTCCTGGTGGGACAGTCCCTCAAGAGCAGAAATTCTCCATTCCATTGGGGTAAAGAGCAGGCTGAGGCATTCAAGGAAATGAAGGAGATTCTGACAGGTGATGAGATCCT
The DNA here is from genome assembly GCA_033576555.1 of Oophaga sylvatica. Taxonomy (NCBI): domain Eukaryota; kingdom Metazoa; phylum Chordata; class Amphibia; order Anura; family Dendrobatidae; genus Oophaga; species Oophaga sylvatica. Next base: position 34,373 of record JARQOD010008727.1, read on the forward strand.
AGCCTACCCTGACTACAGCCAGCCGTTCCTGCTGTATACTGATGCCAGCAATGAAGGATTGGGAGCTGTC
>JARQOD010008728.1:0-34440 GCA_033576555.1 Oophaga sylvatica
GGTAAGGGTGACGGTATAACTGGTGCCACGTACTCTTAAGCAACGATTTGTGGAAACACATTGTGGATTTTAAATGTAGGAGGGGGTAAAAGACGGAAAGCCACCGGATTAACTATTGAACAGATCCTGTATGGCCCGATGAACCTGGGACCCAGTTTCCAGGAGGGAACCTTAACTTTTATATTCTTGGTAGACAACCATACCAGATTGTTCACACTTAGGTCCGGACCAGACACTCTCCTCCTATCAGCCATACGTTTGTATCGGTTCCCCATAGTGCTCGATTATTAAGCACTCCTCTCCACACTGAAGCAAGTGACGACGAAAATCGTTCCTCCTCAGGAACCCCAGAAGAGCCCCCCCCATTGAAAGTACAAAACTGGGGTGAAAACCATATGCCCCAAAAAACGGGGACTTACCAGTGGACTCGCTCGCCTATTGTTAAGAGCGAACTCTGCCAGAGGCAAGAAAGAAGACCAGTCCTCTTGGTTCTCTGAGACAAAACACCGGAGATATGTCTCTAAGCTCTGATTCAGACGCTCTGTCTGACCATTGGTCTGCGGATGAAAAGCCGAAGAAAATGACAACTGCATCCCCCGACGAGAACAAAATGCCTTCCAGAATTTGGACACAAACTGAGACCCCCATCCGACACCACATCGGAAGGCAACCCGTGAAGTCTCACAATCTCCCCAATGAACACCTGCGCCAGAGTTTTAGCATTAGGAAGAGCAGGAAGAGCAATAAAATGTGCCATTTTGCTGAACCTGTCAACTACAACTAGTATGACAGTTTTACCTGAAGACGGAGGAAGGTCCGTAATGAAGTCCATAGACAGATGGGTCCATGGACGCTCCGGGATTTTCAACGGTAAAAGGGCCCCAGACGGACGGGTATGTGGGGTCTTAGAGCGCGCACATACCCCACAGGACGCGACAAAAGTTACCACCTCTTTATTTAAGTTAGGCCACCAAAACCGGCGAGAAACGAGATCTACAGTTGCTTTACTCCCTGGGTGTCCTGCCAAAGCAGAATTATGATGTGCCTCGATAACCTTTTGTCTTAACTGATCTGGAACAAACAGTTTCCCTGGAGGTCCTACAGGGGCGTCCCCCTGAGCCTCCAATACCTCCTCCTCAAGCTCAGAGCATACAGCCAACACCACAACTCCCTCCTGAAGAATAGGAACCGGGTCATCCGTCTTCCCGGCCCCCGGGAAACTATGAGATAAGGCATCAGCCTTTACATTTTTTGACCCAGGACGATATGTGACGACAAAATTAAACCTGGTAAAAAACGACCATCTAGCTTGTCTGGAATTCAGACGTTTTGCAGACTCTAAATACAGCAGGTTCTTGTGATCAGTAATGACGGTGACCGGGTGGACTGCCCCCTCCAAAAAGTGACGCCACTCTTCAAAAGCCAACTTAATGGCCAATAGTTCCCTATTGCCGACATCATAATTCCTCTCGGCGGACGACAATTTTTTAGAGAAGAAAGCGCACGGATGCCATTTACCAGGGGACGGACCTTGAGATAATACCGCACCCACTCCTACGTCAGATGCGTCTACCTCCACAATGAACGGTTGTGATGCATCAGGTTGGATGAGTATGGGTGCTGAAGCAAAAATTTTTTTCAAGGAGGAAAATGCTTGACAAGCTTTGTCAGACCACCTAGAAAAATCCGTCCTTTTTTTGTCATGTCAGTGAGAGGTTTGACAACGGATGAGAAATTACGAATAAATTTCCGGTAGTAGTTAGCAAACCCCAGGAAACGCTGCAGTGCTTTAAGATCCTCTGGCCGATCCCATTCAAGCACAGCCTTCACTTTCCCAGGGTCCATACGGAAACCGGAGGCTGACACCCGGAATCCTAAAAACTGAAGTTCTTGTACGGCGAATACACACTTCTCCCATTTGGCGTACAGTTTATTGTCTCGCAAGATCTGCAACACTTGTCTCACATGTGTCATGTGTGCATTGCCACGAAGATCGTCGCGGTTGCACATTTTGACTTCTCACAGCTGAGCTGCTGTTTCTTTGTGTTTGGCAGCTAGGGAGTTAATTCTGTCTGTGCTCGGTGCTGGGACTGGGTGCAGTTTCTCCCGGCTGCAATTGATTATTTGTTGATTGGTTTCCTTTAAATTCCTGGTTGTCTGCTTGGGGAGTTGCCAGTGAAACCTTCATGCAGACCACAGATAGGAATGAATCTGTATAGACTTTAGTTGTGAGCTCCTTAGTTGTTCTAAGCTCAACTTGGTTAGAGTTTATTTCCCAGACCATTTATGTTCCTTTGGTGTTTGAGTGTGTATGCAAGCGAGTGTTATCCTGTCTGTCTTATATGTCTAATCTGTGTATTTAGCTAAAGGGTATGCCACATTGAACAATATAGCTAACGGGATCGCTAAAAAACGTCACTATTTAGCGATCCCGTTAGCGATGTTGTTCAGTGCGGCAGCTGCCAGCGACGAGCTTCCTGCTGTGATCTCGCTCGTCGCTGGAATCGTTCCGGACCCTATTTTCTCGTCCACGCTCCCGCTGGGTAAGTATATATCGCTAGTGTGGCACCTTTTCTTAGCGATTTAGCGGTACTTTTGTACCGCTAAAGTCGTTAAGAAGATCGCTAACGGCGATAGCGCCGTTAACTATATCGCTAAATGTGGCCGCACTTAGCGATATAGAAACAATCCCGCTAGCGATCGCATTAGTATGCGTCGTTATCGTGATCGCTAGCGGGATTGTTTAGTGTGGCAGTACCTTAAGATCAGCCCATATCCCTTTGGTGGTAGTCAGGATCCTTCTTAGGACTGATTACAGGGTTCAGGGTCTGATAGGAGACAGGGTTAGGTTGGTGACTTGGACCTCTGAACCATTATCAGTACTCCAAGGTGAGGGATTAGTTAGGACCCCAGTTTAGGGTCAGGTTAGATCCCGGTCCACCTCTTTCCTGTTTCAGCTCATCAAGTCCTCAAGATTAACCCTGGGTTCAGCAGATATCGTGTCAGGTAAATCTATTACTATACTTACATGCTGATGTTGCTATACTAGTTGTTGTATAGAGTGTTGTTCCTGTATTAATAGTTTACTGACATTGTATACATATCATTAGACAGCGTGACATTTTCACTGGCCATAAAAATTATCTCCAGTAACCATGGATCCAGTAGCCCAGCTGGCTCTGCAGTTGCAGGGATTATCCATGGAGCTGACGGACATTAAGTCCAAAGTTTTGTCTCCCCTGGAGCAAACCAGAGTTGAACCTAAGGTTGCTCTCCCGGACAGGTTCACTGGTGGGCGAGACAAATTTTTCACCTTCCGGAGGCATGTAAATTGTATTTTCGGCTTCGGCCTCGATCATCAGGGAGTGAGGAGCAGAGAGTGGAATTGTTTTCTCACTTCTGCAAGGGGACCCTCAATCCTGGGCATTTTCCCTTCCTCCGGGATCCCCGGCTCTACTGTCTGTAGATCAATTTTTTACTGCCCTGGGATTGGTATATGATGACCCAGATCGGGTCTCTCTTGCTGAGACAAAATTACGTAAGATACAGCAGGGAGATCGTCCGGCAGAGGAATTTGCTTCTGAGTTTCGTAGATGGGCCACAGATACTCAGTGGAATGACCCAGCTCTTAGGAGCCAGTTTTGTCATGGGCTTTCTGATAAATTAAAAGACGTTTTGGCTCAGTATGAGTCTCCTCCTTCTCTAGAGGCTGCTATGGCCTTAGCTATCCGTACTGATAGACGGCTTCGGGAGAGGGGTGAGGTAACCCCACTCCCTGTTGTTTCTCCACCTACCACTAAAGTCCCTTATGTTGAGGTTCCCCTTGTCTGTTCGGATGAGCCTATGCAGTTGGGAGGGACATCATTTCGTAGGAGGGGATTGGCGGTACGCCGCAGGACTAGAAGATGTTTTTTCTGCGGGAAAGAGGGACATTTTGTTAGAGAATGTCCATCCCGTGCCTTGTTGAGCCAAAAGTCGCCGGAAAACTGTTAATCCCAGGTTGTGTGGTGGACGACAACCTGGGAGTATGTATTTCATCCGCCAGTTCTTCTCAGTTCCTTGTACCAGTGGAGGTGGTAGTTGGTACGAGAGTGGAGAGATTGTCTGTTCTTCTTGATAGTGGTTCCGGGGCTAATCTGGTTGACGCTCAGTTTGCTCAGGCTCAAGGTATGCATCTGAGTGTATTGGTCAAACCGATCCCTATATTCTCCATTGACGCCAGGCCTCTCGGCCAAGGTAGCTTTGTTCATGAGGTTCATAACATTGACCTTCGGGTAGGGGCAATACATAGGGAACAATTATCTTGTTATGTGTTGGAGGGTCTACCTACTCCCATTGTGTTGGGACTTCCTTGGTTGGTTAAACATAACCCTGTGATTAATTGGCAGTCCAGAGAAATAAGCCAATGGGGTGAGTTTTGCAAAAGCAACTGCATGAACACAGTCATCAGTGCGGTCGTGCCTAGTACATTGCCTCCTTTTTTGGAGGATTTTGGGGATGTTTTCTCTGAGGAGGGGTGTCAGGAGTTGCCTCCTCATCGCGTGTATGACTGCTCAATTAATCTCCTTCCTGATGCTAAGTTGCCTAAAGCTAGGTTGTATAATCTTTCTGGTCCTGAGAGGCAGGCTATGAAAGATTATATTTCTGAAAGTCTGGCCAAAGGGAATATTAGACCTTCATCTTCCCCAGTAGCCGCGGGGTTATTCTTTGTGAAGAAGAAAGATGGAGGCCTACGCCCTTGCTTGGATTTCCGCGAACTTAATCGGATTACTGTTCGAGATCCGTATCCACTCCCTCTTATTCCTGATCTCTTCAATCAAATTGTTGGCGCCAAATGGTTTTCTAAATTGGATCTCAGGGGGGCGTATAATCTGATTAGGATAAAAGAGGGGGATGAGTGGAAAACGGCGTTTAACACGCCGGAGGGACATTATGAGAACCTAGTCATGCCTTTTGGTCTGACTACTGCACCAGCAGTATTCCAACATTTTGTTAATGACATTTTTCGTCACCTTGTGGGGCTGTTTGTGGTTGTATATTTGGACGACATTTTAATTTACTCGCCAGATCTTGTGTCTCATCAGGAGCATGTGAGACAGGTGTTGCAGATCTTGCGAGACAATAAATCATACGCCAAACTGGAGAAGTGTGTATTTGCCGTACAGGAACTTCAGTTTTTGGGTTTTTTGGTGTCAGCCTCCGGTTTCCGTATGGACCCTGAAAAGGTGAGAGCAGTGCTTGAATGGGATCAGCCAGGGGATCTTAAGGCTCTGCAGCGTTTTTTGGGGTTTGCTAACTACTACCGGAAATTTATTTGTAATTTCTCATCTGTCGTCAAACCTCTCACTGACATGACAAGAAAAGGGACGGATTTTCTAAATGGTCGGACAAAGCTTGTCAAGCCTTTTCCTCTTTGAAGAAATGTTTTGCTTCGGCACCCGTTCTCATCCAACCAGATGCATCTCAGCCGTTCATTGTGGAGGTGGATGCGTCTGACGTAGGGGTGGGTGCTATATTGTCCCAGGGTCCGTCCCCTGGTAAATGGCATCCGTGCGCTTTCTTTTCTAAGAAATTGTCGTCCGCCGAAAGGAATTATGATATCGGCAATAGGGAACTTTTGGCCATTAAGTTAGCTTTTGAAGAATGGCGTCACTTTTTGGAGGGGGCAGTCCACCCGGTTACCGTTATTACTGATCACAAGAACCTGTTGTATTTGGAATCCGCTAAGCGTCTGAATTCCAGACAAGCTCGATGGTCGTTGTTTTTTACCAGGTTTAATTTTGTCGTCACTTATCGCCCGGGGTCTAAGAATGTAAAGGCTGATGCCTTGTCTCGCAGTTTCCCAGGGCCGGGAAAACGGATGACCCGAGTCCTATCCTTCAGGAGGGGGTGGTAGTGTCGGCTGTATTTTCTGAGCTTGAGGAGGAGGTGTTAGAGGCTCAGGGGGACGCCCCTGCAGGACCTCCAGGGAGACTGTTTGTCCCAAATCTGTTGAGACAAAAGGTTATTGAGGCACATCATAATTCTGCTCTAGCAGGACATCCAGGGAGTAAGGCTACTTTAGATCTCCTTTCTGGCCGGTTTTGGTGGCCTAATGCTAATAAAGATGTTATAACTTTTGTCGCGTCATGTGGGGTGTGTGCTCGCTCTAAAACCCCTCATACCCGTCCGTCTGGGACCCTTTTACCCTTGAAACTTCCGGAGCGTCCATGGACTCATTTATCTATGGACTTCATTACAGACCTTCCTCCGTCGTCAGGGAATACTGTCATACTGGTGGTTGTTGACAGGTTCAGTAAGATGGCACATTTCGTTGCTCTTCCTGCACTCCCTAATGCTAAAACTCTGGCGCAGGTGTTCATTAGGGAGATCGTTAGACTTCATGGGTTGCCTTCTGATGTGGTGTCAGATAGGGGGTCTCAGTTTGTGTCCAAATTTTGGAGGGCATTTTGTTTACGTCGGGGGATGCAATTGTCATTTTCCTCGGCTTTTCATCCGCAGACCAATGGTTAGACGGAGCGTCTGAATCAGAGCTTAGAGACATATCTCCGGTGTTTTGTCTCAGAGAACCAAGAGGACTGGTCTTCATTCTTGCCTCTGGCAGAGTTCGCTCTTAACAACAGGCGGAGCGAGTCCACTGGTAAGTCCCCGTTTTTTGGGGCATATGGTTTTCATCCTCCGTTTTGTACTTTCAATGGGGGGGGCCCTTCTGGGGTTCCTGAGGAGGAGCGTTTCTCGTCGTCACTTGCTTCTGTGTGGAGAGGTGTATTGAATAATCTGAGTGCGATGGGGAACCGTTACAAACGTATGGCTGATAGGAGGAGAGTTTCTGGTCCAGATCTGAATGTGAACGATCTGGTATGGTTGTCTACCTGGAATATAAAACTTAAAGTGCCCTCCTGGAAACTGGGTCCCAGATTCATCGGGCCGTACAGGATCAGTTCCATAATTAATCCTGTGGCATTTCGTCTGGACCTCCCTCCTACGTTTAAAATTCATAATGTGTTCCACAAGTCATTACTTAAAAGGTATGTGGCACCAGTCATACCGTCACCCCTACCTCCTCCTCCTATGTTGGTCAATGGTAACTTGGAATTTCAAGTATCAAAGATCATTGACTCACGTCTGAATCGCCGGTCCCTTCAGTACTTGGTGCATTGGAAGGGGTATGGTCCAGAGGAGAGGACGTGGGTCCCTGCGTCTGATGTTAACGCAGATCAATTGGTTCGGACCTTCCACAGAACTCACCCGGGCAGGCCTGGCCCTGAGGGTCCGGAGGCCCCTCGTAGAAGGGGGGGTACTGTCATGTGTGCATTGCCACGAAGATCGTCGCGGTTGCACATTTTGACTTCTCACAGCTGAGCTGCTGTTTCTTTGTGTTTGGCAGCTAGGGAGTTAATTCTGTCTGTGCTCGGTGCTGGGACTGGGTGCAGTTTCTCCCGGCTGCAATTGATTATTTGTTGATTGGTTTCCTTTAAATTCCTGGTTGTCTGCTTGGGGAGTTGCCAGTGAAACCTTCATGCAGACCACAGATAGGAATGAATCTGTATAGACTTTAGTTGTGAGCTCCTTAGTTGTTCTAAGCTCAACTTGGTTAGAGTTTATTTCCCAGACCATTTATGTTCCTTTGGTGTTTGAGTGTGTATGCAAGCGAGTGTTATCCTGTCTGTCTTATATGTCTAATCTGTGTATTTAGCTAAGATCAGCCCATATCCCTTTGGTGGTAGTCAGGATCCTTCTTAGGACTGATTACAGGGTTCAGGGTCTGATAGGAGACAGGGTTAGGTTGGTGACTTGGACCTCAGTACCTCCAAGGTGAGGGATTAGTTAGGACCCCAGTTTAGGGTCAGGTTAGATCCCGGTCCACCTCTTTCCTGTTTCAGCTCATCAAGTCCTCAAGATTAACCCTGGTTTCAGCAGATATCGTGTCAGGTAAATCTATTCTATACTTACATGCTGATGTTGCTATACTAGTTGTTGTATAGAGTGTTGTTCCTGTATTAATAGTTTACTGACATTGTATACATATCATTAGACAGCGTGACAACATGCTCCTGATGAGACACAAGATCCGGCGAGTAAATTAAGATGTCATCTAGATAAATGACAACAAACTGTCCCACTAGGTGGCGAAAGATGTCATTAACAAAATGTTGAAACACCGTCGGGGCAGTAGTCAGACCGAAAGGCATGACAAGGTTCTCATAATGTCCCTCCGGAGTGTTAAACGCCGTCTTCCACTCATCCCCCTCCTTTATCCTAATCAGATTATACGCCCCCCTGAGATCCAACTTAGAGAACCATTTGGCGCCCACAATCTGATTGAAGAGATCAGGAATAAGTGGGAGCGGATACGGATCTCGGACCGTAATCCGATTAAGCTCACGGAAATCCAGGCAAGGGCGTAGGCCTCCATCTTTTTTCTTCACAAAGAAGAACCCCGCGGCCACTGGGGAAGATGAAGGTCTAATATGCCCCTTGGCCAGACTTTCCGAAATGTAATCCTTCATAGCTTGCCTCTCAGGACCAGAAAGGTTATATAACCTAGATTTTGGTAACTTAGCATCAGGAAGCAATTTTATAGCACAGTCATATGCGCGATGAGGAGGTAATTCTTGACACCCTTCCTCTGAAAACACATCCTCAAAGTCCTCCAGAAAAGGAGGTAAGGTTCTAGGCACGACCGTACCGATGACCGTGTTCATGCAGTTACTATTGCAAAATTCACCCCACTGGCTTATCTCTCTGGATTGCCAATTAATAACTGGGTTATGTTTAGTTAACCAAGGAAGTCCCAACACAATAGGAGTGGGAAGGCCCTCCAACACATAACAAGACAATAGTTCTTTATGTATTGCCCCCACTCGAAGGTCTATGTTATGCACGGCTTGCACAAAGCTACCTTGACTGAGAGGCCTGGCGTCAATAGAGAATATAGGGATAGGTTTGGCCAATACACTCAGTTGCATACCTTGCACCTGGGCAAACCGAGCGACCACCAGATTAGCCGCGGCCCCACTATCCAGAAGAACAGAAATCCTCTCAGTTCTCGTACCTACCACCACCTCCGCTGGTACGAGAAACTGAGACGGACTTGGGGACGAAATACATACTCCCAGATTGTCGTCCACCACACAACCTGGGATTAATAGTTTTCCGGCGACTTCTTGCTCAGTACAGTATGGGATGGACACCCCTCAATAAAATGTCCCTTTCTCCCGCAGAAGAAACACCTTCTTGTTTTGCGGCGCACCGCCGATCCCCTCCCTCGGAATGATGTCCCTCCCAACTGCATAGGTTCCTCAGAACAAACCAGGGGAACCTCAATATTAGGGACTTTAGAAGGAGGTGGAGTCATCACAGGGGGCGGAGTTACCCCACACCTCTCCCGAAGCCGTCTATCAATGCGAATAGCAAGAGCCATAGCGGCCTCCAGTGACGGGGGAGAATCATACTGAGCCAACACATCTTTTAATTTGTCAGATAAACCTTGACAAAAATGGCTCTTAAGAGCCGGGTCATTCCACTGAGTATCCGTGGCCCACCTACGGAACTCTGAAGAAAATTCCTCCGCCGGACGATCTCCCTGCTGTATCCTACGTAACTTCATTTCAGCAAGGGAGACCCGATCCGGGTCATCATATACCAGACCCAGGGCTGTAAAAAATCGGTCCACTGACTGTAGAGCCGGGAGCCCGGGGGAAGAGAGAACGCCCAGGATTGAGGGTCCCCTTGTAAGAGCGAGATGACAATTCCCACCCTCTGATCCTCACTCCCCGACGACTGTGGCCGCAGCCGAAAATACAATTTACATGCTTCCCGGAAAGTAAAAAACTTGTCCCGCCCACCAGTGAACCTGTCCGGGAGAGCTACTTTAGGTTCAGATCTGGTTTGCTTCCGGGGGTACAAAACCTTGGATTTAACGTCCATCAGCTCCATGGACAAACTCTGCAACTGCTGAGCTAAATGGGCTACTGGATCCATGGTGGCTGGGGAGAATCTTTAGATTGGCCGGTGAAAATGTCACGACGTATAACAGATATATTCAATGATAGCAACCTATATCTAATGTGACATCATTCTAAATTTCATATAATAGAGAAAATCAACATGTATACATAGTATCTGCCAGCAATGTCTTACCTGACATAATATCCTATGTATTGTGGGTCAATACTGTGTACGTGTCACGCTGTCTCTGGATAGAGGTGGACCGGGGTCTATGCTGACCCTGAACTGGGGTCCTGACTAGTCCCTCTACCTGGAGGTACTGTTAATGGTACAGAGGTCCAGGCCGCCAGCGTAACCCTGTCTCCTGTAGATCCCTGACCACTGTAATCTAGTCCTGAGAAGGACCCTGATTACCACCACAGGGAATGGGCAGGTCACAGCTTACACACAGTCTAAGACAAACGAGACAGACAAGGGTAAAGAAAACACAGCCTTGCATACAACACTTCCACTACAGAGGAACACAAAAGGTTAAGGAGATAAACAATAAGCGAGGAGAGGAAAAACCACAACAGGCACTCTTAGCTTAAGTCTTCTCAGAAACGATCCGCTCTGCTCGTCTGAATGAATGCTTTCACCGGCAACTTCCCCAGCAGACCAGCAGGTATATGAAGTAAGCTAATTAACAAAACATCAATCGCAGCTGGGCGAGGCTGGTCAGCCCAGCACCGAGAGAGAAAGAATTAACTCCCTCAGTGCCGAAAAACACCCAGCACCAGAAACTCAGCTGTGCGAAGTCAGGGTGTGCAATCGCGACGATCTCCGCTGCGACACACCCGTGACAACTTGGGGTGCAACGTGTTGGTACCGTCCACTTTGGTAATGAGGGACATAATCAAGGCTATTGACAGGGCCCATGTGCAGATACATCCCAGAATGTCCATGTCGACCATACCCATGTAGTGGCCAATCTCCTCCACTGGGTATGGTCAAGTGGCCATACTGGTGATGTACTGCTGGCTGATATATCTGACCATGTTGTGGACGGTGTTGACTAACACCTTGAGGTTGTTGTGGGCATGGACTACGTGTGGAAGGGGGATCACTTTCAGGTCTTGGATTATCATCAGGTGGCACAGGCATTTGGAGACGGTTTGCCCGTGACAGTTGCCATCTTTCTAGATAAGCCAAGATCTGCGTTGGGTTATTGGGTGGGGTGCAAGCATCTATGACTATTTGAATGGCACCTCTGGCGCGCAGCCTTACTTCTCGGGGGATAGTGCGTAGATAGCGAGCCAGACTCCTTGCATAGGCCTCTTCCCCATCATCATTTGCCGTGCGGGACAGATAGTTTAATACCCCTGTATCCACTTGGCTTTTGGTCCCAGTGGTGTTGAGCTCCCTTCGGCGGCGTCCCGTCGGGACACTACTGCAGCCTGTGGTGAGGTATCAAGGCGGAGGGTTGGGCTACTACTCTGGGCACGGTTGTCATCTTCCTGTGCCTCCTGTCCTGCAGAAGAGCGTGCTGTTGGGGGTGGTTGTTGGCTGGAAACTGTTTGGGAAGATGGACCAGCCTCTTCTTCCGCATCAGCAACTGGGTCCACGTGGACCTCTGAGTCCGAGCCGTCTCACGCTCGGTTATATTGGATTCAGTTATATTTAGCATGGAAAAAATTAACATTAAAATCATACCTTAAGGCAAGTAGACAAAGGTCTGCAGAGTTGAAGCATGAACTTACGGACGCAGATCCATAATTGGTGCCAGAAAGTTCAAGCGATCATAATAAATGTATTTGCGCATTTGTGGTCTCTCTGACCACTCCTGGCACGATTCTGCCGCTCTCTGCGGTACTGGTCACGGCAGCTCCGCCAGCATCTAGTGACATCACCCACTACAAAGCAATGCAACAAATGTTTCACATTAGGATCACAGTATAAGCATTGTGACATGTATTTTTGAAATGCATGCTATTTCACAAGTGCCAAACATGCAGGCTACCAAGCAGATTATGACATAGGATCGTGTTTGCAACAATGGTGCAGTAAGGTTATCACTTACTCATTTCCTGCTGTACCTCAGGTGAACTTTCCGCATAGTTGGGAAAAATTTGGCGGCATATACGCTTTCAAGACGCATCTTTCCGCAAACGGTCTGCGTAATGTGCATCACGTGCATCCCACAGTTCTGGGGTCTCCTGAACAAGAACAATGAGGAGCTCCACATTAATTTGTCTAGCCATCTTGCTGGACTCCGTGGAGGCGTGCTACTTCCTGGTTTAAGACCTTCACAGGCTAATTAGCATGTGAAACCTTCATGATTTGATGTCTGAGGCAATTTCCTGTCACCTGCCCAATGCATGCGTATTTATCGCAATTCACACGCATGGTCCGTGTGCAATCCGTTGTTTTTGCGCTCCCATAGACTTGCATTGGCGACTTTCGGCCGACATACGAGTACAATCGCAGCATGCTGCGATTTCACTCGCACGTACAACACGTGCGAGAAAAAATCGGATGATGCGAGCTGACCCATAGATTAACAGGGGGACGAGCGCAATGCGATTTTTTATCGCCTCACGCTCGTCCGTATTAAACGGTAGTGTGACTCCGGCCTAACAGTCTATTCAGTAGGACTATCAGCTGTGTATCCATCAGACTTCTGCACAACACAACTGATGGTCCCAACCCCATTTATAAGGCAAGAAATCACACTTATTAAACCTGACAAGGCACACCTGTGAAGTGAAAACTATTTCCGGTGACTACCTCTTGAAGCTCATCAAGAGAATGCCAAGAGTGTGCAAAGCAGTCATCAAAGCAAAAGGTGGCTACTTTGAAGAACCTAGAATAAAAGACATAATTTCAGTTGTTACACACTTTTTTGTTAAGTATATAATTCCACATGTGTTAATTTATAGTTTTGATGCCTTCAGTGTGTATGTACAATTGTCATAGTCATGAAAATACAGAAAAATCTTTGAATGAGAAGGTGTGTCCAAACTTTTGGTCTGTACTGTATGTTTATGTGCTGAGGAGATATAGGGAATGTGTAAAGGGTATGCCACACTAAACGAGATCGCTAACGAGATCGCTAAAATACGTCACTATTTAGCGATCTCGTTAGTGACGTCGTTGTGTGTGGCATGTAGCAACGACGTGGCCCCTGCTGTGATCTCGTTGATCGTTCACTAGAGTTCTGGACCGTATTTTGATCGTTGGCGTCCCGCCCTTCAGCTCCGATTGGTGACCACAACATCACCTCAGCTTTAATAACTGCGCCCCCATCCATTGTTTCCAGAGCACTTTGTGGATGACTCCAACGGTGCTTTGTGCGTTGTTGCGAGGATAGTATCGTGTGTCGGAGTTTTGCGATCCTGTTTGTGGCGCAGTGGTGGGTTTTGCGATCCTGTCTGAGTCGCTAGAGCACTTCATCTTCCCCATTTCGATTTGGATATTTGGATTCAAGGTACATATTGTTGTGATGTTGTTTGATACGTTTTTTTACCTTATTTTTTTTTCGTCTGCTTTATTTTTTTACACCCCCCACCATTTTAGACATTTGTAAACTGTATTTTAAATGTTAACTGAAAAGTTAACAACATTTTTTTTTTTTATATATTTTTAATTTTATTCTTTATTTTATTTTGTTTAAACACTTTAGTAATAGTAATTAATTAGTAATTAACTTTTCTCTTTTTTACCGTACAGGTTGCACATAATGAACCTGTCCACTGCGGAGCGTGTGATTGTGGCAGTTGCACTATCAATGGAGGCAGATCGACAAGAAGAGGCGCGGGTGGAAGAGAGGCGCTCCAAGCGAAAGCGTCACATGTGGACCAGAGAATGGCTGGAGCAGAGGTCCAGATTCACCCACATGCATCTAGTGAGGGAGTTGCAGGAGAAGAATCCGCAGGATTTCCGGAATTATCTACGGATGTCGGAGGATTCATTCAAGCTCCTACTGGAAGCTGTGAGGCCACTCATTGAACGGCAGGATACCCGGATGCGTGCAGCTGTTTCAGCAGAGGAACGTTTGGCAGTAACGCTGCGATTTCTGGCAACCGGACGTTCAATGAAGGATTTGCAATTTTCTGCTGCAATTTCTTGGTCGCTGCTTGGAGAACTAATTCCGGAGACATGCAACGCCATCGTCCGCAGTTTACGGAGCTACATGCCTTTTCCCAAATCTGTGGCGGAATGGCAAATTATTGCCTCTGATTTTGAAAGGATTTGGCAGTTCCCAAACTGTGGTGGTGCCTTGGATGGCAAACATGTGAGGATCACGCAACCAAGGGCTACTTCAGCGTGATCCTCATGGCCCTTGTTAATGCCAATTATGAGTTTATTAACGTTGATGTTGACATTAATGGAAGGGTTTCTGACGGTGGCGTTTTGGAGCACACAAGTTTTGGTGAACGGTTGTTTAATAATAAACTTAACTTGCCAACCAACATGGACACCACTGCCAACCTTAACTTTGTGTTTGTGGGCGATGAAGCCTTCCCCCTTCATGAGCATCTTGTGAAACCGTACCCACAAAAGACTTTGACAGGGGAAAGGCGGATTTTTAATTATAGACTGTCTAGGGCACGACGCGTTGTGGAGAATGCCTTCGGCATAATGGCCAACCGCTTCAGGGTTTTCCACACTCCAATCAACATGAAGCTGGAATCCATAGACTCTGTGGTGTTGGCCTGTTGTGTGCTGCACAATTTTCTACGCAAACGCGATGCTGGTACTTACAGTCCGCCAGGCTTCATGGACTCGGACAGCAATGGTGACGTGGTGCTTGGAGAATGGCGTGACAATGATCCCGCTATTGCAGGCCTTCAACCTGTAAATCAAGGCAGGAGCAAGGACGATGCGAAGGCCGGCCGAGACAAGTACTGCCATTACTTTAATGGGCCTGGTGCAGTGAGTTGGCAGCATCAGATCTAGTTTGATTTTGAGAATGTTTGACTTTTGCCTTTTTTAACAATGTTTTTATAATAATACATTTTTATTTTAAAAATGCATTCGTGTTTTTTTTCAATTATTTTACCAATATGGGAGAAGGGCTAATGATGGGTGAGATGTGGGGAGGGAGTAATGGGGATGGCAGCGAGACATGTTACCAGCAGCTGTAGTTTTTAAAATCTTTTCAAAGGCTTTTTTGTTGTCTATTTTTTGTTTTACATTGTATCTACTTGTCACACACGGGGTCATGGGAGTACCATCAGTCATAGGAGTTAATAGTTAAAAAAATAAAGAAAAAAGTTTCAAATATTTACAATTATTTTAAGGGCCTATGGTCTCACTAGCGTTCAAACATTATAATTAAATATAACAGATAATACACCACAGCTGCATATATAAAGTTTAAATATATAATATATATATTTTAGTCATATATGAAAGATTAAAAAATTGTTATAAATATATTTGAAAATTCTTGGGAGGTAAAGGTCAACATTCACCAGGGAATCACAGCTATTCACAGATATGCGACGCCATTGTGATCGCAATGTGACGATTCTCACGAGCCCCAGCCATAAAGACATGAGATGCCATTGTGATCGTAAGGTGACGATTCTCACGAGCTCCAGCTACACACAGATATGAGATGCCATTGCGATCGCCTAGCTTGGAACCATCATCTTGCGATCGCAACGGCATCTCATATCTGTGTATGGCTGAACGCATGGCTGCTGCGGTCACTTTGCGATCGTAATATCGTTTTGCGTCGCGAGTGCGGACGCATGTAACGTGCGCACTCTGTGACGTCATGGCGCTGGCGTTGCCCAATGTGTTCCTGTTAAGATGGCGGCGAGACAGCGTGGGGCAAAGTGGTCGGAGGGAGAGGTCTTCTATTTAATAGAAAAAGTTGAAAAGTGGGGCTATGACTGCAGGCTAGGATGCGCCACAAAAAGGTAGTCCTGCAGAGAATCCGGCGGGGCCTGGCGCGGCTCTTTGACGTGCAGCGGACCGGCGCCCAGATAAGAAAAAAGCTGGCGGAACTTCGCTACCGCTCCCGCGAGAGGGTCGCCAGCATCCGGGCGCAGGCCTCTGAGTGAGTATTGATGAGGGTATCTGGAGAGGTTATGTTTTGTGGGTTATCTAACTATATCAATGCACCCGCAGTGATGGGAGTACCGGCAGTGATGGGGCAGGCAGTGATGGGAGTACCAGTTGTGAGGGGGTTTACAGGCATAGATGGAAGTACTGGCAGTAACGGGAGGACGAGTAGTGATGGGAGTACCAGTAGTGATGGGGCAGGCAATGATAATGGGAAGGCAATGCTAATGATGATATTAATGGGGAGACAATGATGATGGGAAGGCAATGATGATTATATTAATGGGGAGGCAATGATGATGATAATGGGGAGTCTGAATTGTATATTTCATTTACAGCACCACCTTCACCATCAGCAGCTCCAGCTGCTCCACCGTCCCCAGCTACCCCTCCACCTCCATCATCTCCTTCCCCGGCTACCCCTCCACCTCCATCACCTACCCCTCCACCTCCATCATCTCCGTACCTGTCTACCCCTTTCCCGGCAGCAACCCCCCCTCCACAGTTGGGGTCATCCAGCCCTTCACCTGGATATGGCTTCTCTCCAGCATCATCCCGTGACACGGATGCAGGCTCCCCATCAGGTAATTAACGCACATTATATAAGCTTCAGACAAGTTTGAGAACTTTGTAAGGTCTTATGTGCAATGGCTGTTGTGATATAATTTTTTTTTTCTGTGTTTCCCTAGCCGGTGGAGCAACAGGTTCTGGGTGGGCGGTCAGCGTGTCGCCTGACGAAAACCGTAAGTGTTAATTAACATAACATGTACATGTTGATGTTGCAACAGAATTCACTATTAACTGTTACCTTTACCTCCACAGAAATCCAACTGCCCAGGACCTGTTGGTGTCCCACCGCCAGCTGATGGCGACAATGCACACCGCAGTGGCAGCTATGAACAGCTCCATGGCTGCACTGCTGAAGCACGGGGTGATGCTGGAGAGGGTTGTTGAAGGACTACAGGGCCGCCCTCAGTAATTTTTTTTATTTTTTTTAATTATTTTGTATTTTGTAAATATTTTGTTTATATTTTTTTATTTTATTATTATCTTGCTGTTTTTTGTTTTTATTTACATTTAATTTAAAAAAAAAAATATATATATTATATATATATATATAATATATGAATCAAATATATATGATATATTTAACGTTTATCTACGCAGGTGTGGTGTATTATTTTTTAGTATAAGGTTTTAGCGCTAGTGTGACCAGGGGCCTTTAAAAGAAATGTTAATTTTTTAAATTTTTTTAATTTCATTTTTTCCCTATGATGGAACTCCTATGACAGCTGGTAGTCCCATGACCCCGTGTGTGACAAGTAGAAACAAGTAGATGTAATAAAAATACAACATTTTAATAGTTGACAGCACATAAGAATACAAGACCACAATTCATTAGATAAATAAGATTTTTATTAAAAAAGGTAACAATGTAAAAAAAATATAGACAACAAAAAAACTTTTGTAAAAAATTTTAAAAACTGCAACTGCTGGTAAGATGGATCGTTGCCATTACCACGCTGCCTCTGTGGTGTATAAAAATAAGGGGGAGCACCAACGTTTGGGTTTGCAGGATTTATCCCAATTGGGTTCGGCAGAGGATTGTTGGGCCATGAGTAGTCCGGGTACTGCGGTCTTGGCATGACGACATAATTGTTATCCAGGTTTCCAAAAGACGCTTGAGTCAGTACCTCAAACATGAGTCTCTCTGCATGAACCCGCTGTATAGGATCCAGTGTAGGGAGCTTCTCATTAGCGAAGTATGCAAAGCCAGTTATTTTTGTTTGGTCTTTTTCCGCCGTAAGCACTTTTTTCGCAATTTCAACCAATTCAGGAGTAGCTGAGGTGGGAGCCTTCCTTTTCCTTCCTGAAAATGTAAGCGGCTCCGCACAGATGAGGATGGTGGCTCGACTGCTTCTTCGTCTTGGATCAACGCCATGCTGTCTTCTTCAGTCTGAGGTGTGGAGACAGCCTCTTCTGTGTCCTGCATGAACAAAAATCAAATGGTAAATCACAAAGAAAAAGAAATTTATCTTCACACTATACCCATATACAACAAAAATGTGTAAACGACACTTATAAAGACAAAGAAATTTATCTTCACACTATAACACCCATATACAGCAAAAATGTGAAAACGACACTTGTAAATGGATAGGCCTCAACCGTTGAGCTAGATAAATTATCACTACATGAATGGATAAATTCAGCCATTTTATCTACATTTCACAATTATATTTTTTAATTTTAAGTCCACTTTGGCATGTACATTAAAATGTGTTGTAATACAAAGGTACTTACATGTATGACAGGGGTGTCCGACTGGATCACCGGGTCTAGATCCAACATGGATGTCCCTTGTCTGGGTACTTCTTGGTCCCTTGTGAAAGCGAACAGCTCAAAGTACCTGTAATGTATGTAGTACAGTTCATATAGCGTCTTGTGCTTGGGTGCGATGAAAATACATGAGACACAGGTTTGATATAGAAGGTCTTGTAATACTTCATACAAGTGGCAAAAATAGTCACACAGTTTGCAGATACAGAAGCAGGAGACACAGCAGGCCAGAGTAACTTAAGCTCAGCAATCACTCTCCACAACAGGTTCAGGATCTTCTTCTCTGTTACCGTAAGTCCATGCAAACGTGGATCTTTCAAAGAGCAGGGTTCCAGAGTCCACAAGTGTTCAGAGTTCCTCAGTAGGAATAGCTGGAGTACATAGTCCAAGGCTTCCAGGAGTCAGGTCACAGGTTCACTGCAGGCTAGATTCTGAAGCACTGATTGCTCAGCTGTGGCTGCTTAAGAAGCAAGAGGGAGAGAATCAGGGCGGGAACATGAAAGCTGAAAACTCCATATTGACTGAGGGCAAGATAGCTGCAGCAAGACAGAAAGCAAAATGGCTGACGGAAAACTGAGTTTCAAGAACATGTACAAAGAACCTTACATTACTCCCCCCTTAGGGACAACCTCCGGATGGCCTCAGACCAGGCTTGTCTGGGTACCTCTGATGAAACTGGCGGAGCAAACGAGGAGCATTAACGTTATTGACTGGTTCCCATGAGTTGTCCTCCACTGGATAGCCCTGCCATTTAATCAAATATTGTAACTGATTTCTATATAACCTGGAATCTAGAATTCTTTCCACCACAAATTCTTCCTGACCATCGACTAGCACTGGGTCAGGGCAAGGAGAAGAACGTCCAGGAAACATATTGGGTGTTGCAGCCTTTAGTAGGGATACATGAAAGACAGGGTGGATTCTCATAGTTCTAGGCAATTGAAGACGACAAGCAACGGCACTTATAATCTTACTGATTTTATAGGGTCCAATGTACTTATGTCCCAACTTAGACGATGGAATCCTTAACTTAAGATTTCTGGTTGACAGCCAGACCAGGTCTCCTACCTTGAAAGCTGGTGCAGGTTTACGAAATTTATCTGCTGCTTTCTTGTACCTTTCCTGAGCCAATTCCAGATTCTCTTTTAGAAGATCCATATTCTTCTGTAAAGACGTGATTCTTTCGGCCACTGCTGGTAAAGGCGTTTCTATGGGAAATCGTGGAAGAATGTTAGGATGATAACCTAGATTGGAGTAAAAAGGAGACTGCTTAGTGGAGGCGCTCTGAGAGTTGTTATAAGAGAACTCAGCCAATGGAAGTAGATCCACCCAATCATCCTGTAGGTGGCAGATAAAGCAGCGGAGATACTGCTCCAGAGTTTGATTGGTTCGTTCGGTCTGTCCATTAGTCTGGGGATGAAAAGCAGAAGAAAGGTTTACTTTAATGTCCAATGCTGCACAGAAATTTTGCCAAAACCTTGAAGTGAATTGCACCCCTCGATCCGAAATAACCTCATCCGGTACTCCATGTAAGCGAAACACATCTTTAATCATCAAATCTGATGTCTGTTTTGCAGTGGGTAAGCCGACACAAAGAATAAAATGAGCTGCCTTTGTTAAACGATCAACCACCACTAGAATGGTGTTTTTCCCTTGAGAGGTTGGTAACTCCACAATGAAGTCCATAGAAATGGATCCCCACGGGCGGGACGGGGTGGGAAGAGGTTGTAACAGACCAGTTGGTGAGGAGCGAGGTGTTTTGCATCTTGCACAGACTTCACATGAAGTGACATAGTTTAAAACATCCTTCCTGCAAGTGGGCCACCAAAAGAAACGAGAAAGAAATTCCTGTGTCTTTAGAATTCCTCTATGCCCAGCTATCTTGGAATCGTGAATGAGTTGCAATACTCTCAATCTGACTGTTTCAGGAATATACAGACGTTGTCCCAGAATCCACACACCATTCTTAAAGACAAGACTTACGTCCCTTGGGGGTTGTGCCAACAAGGAATCCGCATGGTATGCTTCCTTAATGTCCTTAAGTAGGTCTTGATTATGAATCACTCCCAGGAATCTAGAGTCAGGAAGAATAGTCTTAGGAGGAGCAAGTGGACGGGTCTCTGCTGAATGAATCCTAGAGAGTGCATCAGCCTTTCCATTGCGCGATCCTGGTCTATAAGAAATGACAAAATTAAATTGGTTTAAGAAAAGATTCCAGCGAGCCTGGCGAGGAGTCAGGCACTTAGCCGACCTGATAAATTCAAGGTTACGATGGTCTGTCAGGACGACTATTTGCTGTGCAACACCCTGAAGAAGGTGTCTCCATTCTTTGAAGGCGGCAATAATGGCCAACAACTCTCTATTGCCCACATCGTAGTTCCTCTCAGCCGAAGACAACTGCTGGGAAAAGAAGGCACAGGGATGCAAGACATTCTTCTCACCTGTTCTCTGAGAGAGAATAGCTCCAACGGCACAATCTGAAGCATCCACCTCTATTATGAAGGCAAGTTCGGGGTTGGGATGTACCAAGATAGGTGCGGTGGTAAATTTATCTTTTAGACGAGAAAATGCTTTCTGGGCTTGGGGAGTCCAGGAGAACCTAGACTCTTTCCGGGTAAGTTGGGTGATAGGTGACACTACCTCAGAGAAATTCCTAATGAAACGTCTATAGAAATTGGCAAA
Source organism: Oophaga sylvatica (assembly GCA_033576555.1). NCBI lineage: Eukaryota > Metazoa > Chordata > Amphibia > Anura > Dendrobatidae > Oophaga > Oophaga sylvatica. Next base: position 21,028 of record JARQOD010008728.1, read on the forward strand.
CCCGATGAAGCGCTGCACCTCCTTCACATTTCTAGGACTTGGCCAATCCTTGATGGCTTGGGTCTTACTTCCATCCATACTAATTCCTTGTGTAGACAGTACATACCCCAGAAATTGAATTTCGGTCCTATGGAATTCACACTTTTCAAGTTTGATGTAAAGATGGTTTTGTCTTAGAAGTTCCAAGACCATTCTCACATGTCCATGATGTTCCTCTGTGGAGTTAGAAAAAATGAGAATATCATCCAAATAAATCACCACGAATGTATCTAGGAGATCCCTGAAGATGTCATTCACCAAGTGTTGGAAAGTGGCTGGGGCGGTACTCAGACCAAAAGGCATAACTAGATATTCAAAGTAGAAGATTATTGTTGTGCACTCGAATCTAATAGTGGCGAGGTGCTAGTGTCATGGAATAAATCCCGAACTAGTAATATAAATAGCACTGCACACTCAAGAGGGAATTCCATGCAAAATAGAACAAATTTTATTGATACAACCAACCAATATGGGAAGCATAATAATCAAAGCGTCATAAACATAACGTTTCGACTCTCCCGAGACTTTTTCAAACGCCGCTATGTGAAAAAAGAGAACAAAATAAGGTTGAAATACACAACAAAGATAACAAATCAACGTAAAAACAATATAAAAAAGAAGAAAGAAAACATTTCACCAGTACTGGTGAAATGTTTTCTTTTTTATATTGTTTTTACGTTGATTTGTTATCTTTGTTGTGTATTTCAACCTTATTTTGTTATCTTTTTTCACATAGCGGCGTTTGAAAAAGACTCGGGAGAGTCGAAACGTTATGTTTATGACGCTTTGATTATTATGCTTCCCATATTGGTTGGTTGTATCAATAAAATTTGTTCTATTTTGCATGGAATTCCCTCTTGAGTGTGCAGTGCTATTTATATTACTAGATATTCAAAGTGTCCATAGCGTGACCTGAATGCAGTCTTCCATTCATCCCCGGGTCTAATACGGACCAAGTTATAGGCCCCACGGAGATCCAATTTAGAGAAAATTTTGGCATGCCGCACTCTCTCCAACAACTCAGGGATTAAAGGCAATGGATAACGGTTTCTAATAGTAACCTTATTGAGTTCCCTATAGTCTACGCAGGGTCTCAGAGATCCATCTTTCTTCTTCACAAAGAAGATGGGTGCACCTGCAGGAGATGAAGAGGGGCGTATGAAGCCCTTGGCTAGATTTTCGTCTATGTAATCCTTTAAAGCCTTTAGCTCAGGCCCCGCCAGGGGGTAGATCTTACCAAAAGGTATCTCTGCTCCAGGCAATAATTCAATTGGACAATCATATGGACGGTGAGGGGGAAGCTGGTCAGCGTTCTTCTTGTCACATAAATCCACATAGTCCTGGTATACAGCTGGTAGTTCAGGGACTGACATGGTTCCTTTAGGAACAGAGCAAGCTGAAACTTCTGGACTCATCTGTTTCTCTGGAAAGTGTAATTCCTTGGTCTCCCAGTTAATGGTAGGGTTCTGAGCCTGCAGCCATGGTAGCCCTAGAATAATGGGAAAGTGGGGAGAAGAGATAAGCATAAAGGACAGTTTCTCTTGATGATCTTTACCCATAAGGACCCTTAAAGGCTCCGTTTCCTGATCCACTGGTCCAGAGGTCAGCAGGGAGCCATCCACAGTTTCCATCTGTACTGGAGTAGCCTTCTTCACTGAACGTATCCCCTGTTTCAGAGCAAAGGAGACATCCATAAAATTGCCACTTGCCCCTGAGTCGATCATAGCAGAGCTAGACACCCAGACTGAGTTAACCCAGAGTTTGATGGAAAGGAAGCAATGAGAATTGTTTTTCCTACAACTCAGCTGGGACACCGCTGAGGAAACTTGAAAAATTGCAGCGTTTACACAGTCATCGTCCTCAGAAGTAACGGAGTTTAAGTCCGAGAAATCAAGATCTGTTGCTGCAGATCTCTCTGGAGCCTGAGGCTCGGACCTGACAGATCTCCTCTCGCAACACTCACAGTGAATGACTGCTGCAGTAGTCTTACGAGAACGGCTGGGGCAGTTTATAATGAAGTGCCCTGACTTACCACAATATAAACATAGATTTTCCTTAAAACGATGTTCCTTGCGTGCATCACTAACCCGTCTTTGTAAAGAGTCTACCTGCATGGGTTCAGGTTCAGGTTCCCGTGTGATCCTACTCAAAGGTTCCTTAGCTGGGGAGGAAGGTAGGAAAAGGTTAGTGCGATTGCTTTCGAACCATCTCTCTTGCCTGCGTTCAGTCAGGCGAGCATCAATACGGATGCAGTAGTTAATAAAGTCACCTAACGCAGTGGGAGGGTCGGCACGAGCAAGTTCATCCTTAATTAGTGGAGACAACCCCTTTCGAAAAATAGATTTTTTGGCGGAACTGTCCCAGGTGGTATCAAGGGCCCATCTCCTGAATCCAAGGCATATTCGGCTACCGAGTGCTTACCTTGGCGCAAATTAACATGGCTGCTTCAGCTGTTGCACCTCGATTGGGGTCATCAAACACCTGCCCCATGGCTGAAATGAAAGCATCAAGATGTTCCAAACATTCATCCTCAGTCTCAATCAGAGGGTTTGCCCACATCAAAGCCTTGTTGGTAAGTAACATAATTATAGTAAGCACTTTAGATCGTTCAGTGGGAAATTGTGAAGCATGTGCAGAAAAAAACAGATTGCATTGGTTAATAAATCCCCTGAATTTTTCACGTTCACCGCCAAAACGAAAAGGGGGCAACTTGGGAATCCCAGAACTTGGGGCTACGGCAGGAGCCTGGACTCGCTCCTCTAGAACCTCAATCCTGGCTCGCAAATCCTGGGCAGTCTGTCCAAACACTTGCAAATTGTGATTAGTGAGGTCCTGTAGGTTTGTAAAACGGGTTTTTATAGTCTGTAAATCTGCAAGGATATTATCAGTCACTCCGCAAAGTTCCTTTATGCGGGCCTCCATTTTCCAGATCTTTTAAGACAGGAGTACTGGAAGGAGAGGAGAAAAGAAAAAAAAAAAAAAACAATAGTGTTTACCTGTGGTAACACTGCAAAGAGAAAAAAAAATTAAGGGAACTGCTCACCTGGAATGGTTGTGAGAAGTCACAACCTCTTTCATCACAGAATGTTCAACCGGACATCTGATATCCACAGTTACAGCAGACACAAAAGAGGGAAGAGAAAAAGAAAACAATAGTGTTTACCTGTGGTAACACTGCAGAAAAAAAAACTTAAGGGAATTGCTCACCTGGAATGGTTGTGAGAAGTCACAACCACTGTCATCACAGAAAGTACAACTGGACGTCTGATATCCACAGTTACAGCAGACACAGCCTTCCCAGACCCAGCAGACACTAACGTTTTGGCTTCAGAATCTTGTAATGTATGTAGTACAGTTCATATAGCGTCTTGTGCTTGGGTGCGATGAAAATACATGAGACACAGGTTTGATATAGAAGGTCTTGTATTACTTCATACAAGTGGCAAAAATAGTCACACAGTTTGCAGATACAGAAGCAGGAGACACAGCAGGCCAGAGTAACTTAAGCTCAGCAATCACTCTCCACAACAGGTTCAGGATCTTCTTCTCTGTTACCGTAAGTCCATGCAAACGTGGATCTTTCAAAGAGCAGGGTTCCAGAGTCCACAAGTGTTCAGAGTTCCTCAGTAGGAATAGCTGGAGTACATAGTCCAAGGCTTCCAGGAGTCAGGTCACAGGTTCACTGCAGGCTAGATTCTGAAGCACTGATTGCTCAGCTGTGGCTGCTTAAGAAGCAAGAGGGAGAGAATCAGGGCGGGAACATGAAAGCTGAAAACTCCATATTGACTGAGGGCAAGATAGCTGCAGCAAGACAGAAAGCAAAATGGCTGACGGAAAACTGAGTTTCAAGAACATGTACAAAGAACCTTACAGTACCACAGTTTGGGGACATAAACATCTTCGGCCCCCGCTCCAGATTTGGTAGAATTTAGCACTTTGTTTAGCTCTTTTTTGTACACTGTGCGGAGGGCCTGAATGCGTTTTTTCACCGATGACTCATCCGCTGGTTCATCTGGGTAACGGTTCTTGCAGAGCTCCACCAGTTTTTGGTACGCGTCCTTCTTTTTAAGCCTGTTACAGTAATCAGCCGATTTTATTTTCCACAGGCACGGCACTGAGCGGTACATCTCGATAAACTCCCGCAAAAATTCCTGCTTATCGGCCATCTGTAATAAAAAAAGGATTATGTGAGAACGGCAGAATGGTTAAATAAAATGCTTACATAGCCTACAAGATAGAACACAGCAGGGATCACAAAATGGTGGTTGTGGGCGCAGCAGGAGTAAACAATGGCAGAGCTGGGATCATAAAATGGTGGTGGTGAGCGTGCCAGAACAAAACAATGGCAGACCAAAATAAAAAATCATAGATGAACAATTACGCTAAAAACAACAGGGATCACAAAATGGTGGTTGTTGGCGCAGCAGGAGTAAACAATGGCAGAGCTGGGATCATAAAATGGTGGTGGTGGGCGTGCCTGAACAAAACAATGGCAGACCAAAATAAAAAAATCATAGATGAACAATTACGCTAAAAACAGCAGGGATCACAAAATGGTGGTTGTGGGCGCAGTAGGAGTAAACAATGGCAGAGCTGGGATCATAAAATGGTGGTGGTGGGCGTGCCAGAACAAAACAATGGCAAAAAAAAAAAAATTGATGGACGACAATGGTTAACAACAGCAGAGATCTAAAAATGGATCTGTAAAATTAAAGAAAAAATAAAAATTAAATGTGACAAAAAAAATACCTACCTTACAAAACTTGTTCGGGGAAACTAAATAGCGTCACAAACTGGATCGCAGAGGATATAACGCCGCAGACTGGATCGCAGAAAAAAAAATAACGTCGTAGACTGGAACACAGCAACCGCAATAGTGGCACAAACTGGATCGCAGTAGCTACAAAGGCTAGCAGGACACACTGGAACGATGCTGGAGATTTGAAAGAACCGCTTCTGCTCGAGAGCAATGGAGAGGAGTGTGTAAGGTTCTTTGTCTCTGTTGACATGTTCCTTGAAACTCAGTTTTCCGTCGGCCATTTTGCTTTCTGTCTTTCTGCAGCTCTTGCCCTCAGTTAATATGGAGTTTCCAGTTTTCATGTTCCCGCCCTGATTCTTCCCTCTTGCTTCTTAAGCAGCCTCAGCTGAACAATCAGTGCTCCTGAATCAAGCCTCAGTCAGTCTGTGACCTGACTCCTGGAAGCCTTGGACTTGTACTCCAGCTATTCCTACTGAGGAACCTTGGAACACTTTTGGACTCTGGAAACCTGCTGTTTGGTGAATCCATGTTTGCAGAGGAATTACGGTACAGAGAAGAGATCCTGAACCTGCTTTGGAGATTTATTGTAGTGCTTGAAGTTACTCTGGCCTGCTGTGTCTCCTGTCGCTGTTCCTGCAAACTGTGTGAACTTTTCAGCATGCTTGTATGAAGTAATACAAGTCATTTCATTTCAACCTATGTCTCCTGTGTTTTCCTCGCACCCAAGCACAAGACGCTATAGGAACTGTACACTATACATGACAAGATTCAGGAGCCAATGTTTAGTGTCTGCTGGGTCTGGGAAAGCCGTGTCTGCTGTGACTGTGGATATCAGATGTCCGTTTAATACCTTATGTGATGACAGTGGTTGTGACTTCTCACAACCATTCCAGGTGAGCGCATTCCCTTAAAATTTTACTCTGGAGTGTTACCACAGGTAAACACTATTGTTTTTTTTTTTTCCTTTCCTCTTCTCCTTCCAGCACCTCTGCCTTAAAAGATCTGGAAGATGGAGGCCCGCATAAAGGAACTTTGCGGAGTGACTGATACAATCCTTTCAGATGTACAGACTTTAAAAACCCGTTTTGCAAGCCTACAGGACCTCACTAATCATGATTTGCAAGTGTTTGGACAGACTACCCAGGAATTGCGAGCCAGGATTGAGGCTCTAGAGGAACGAGCCCAGGCTCCTGCCATAACCCCAAGTTCTGGGATCCCCAAATTACCTCCTTTTCGTTTTGGCGGTGAACGTGAGAAATTCAGGGGATTTATTAATCAATGCAATTTATTTTTCTCTGCACATGCTTCACAATTTCCCACTGAACGATCCAAAGTGCTTACTATAATCATGTTGCTTACCAATAAGGCTTTGATGTGGGCAAACCCTCTGATTTAGACTGAGGATGATTGTTTGAATCACCTTGATGCTTTTATTTCAGCCATGGGGCAGGTGTTTGATGACCCCAATCGAGGTGCAACAGCTGAAGCAGCCATGTTAACTTTGCGCCAAGGTAAGCGTTCAGTAGCCGAATATGCCCTGGATTTCAGGAGATGGGCTCTTGATACTACTTGGGACACTTCCGCCCAAAAAATCTATTTTTCGGAAAGGGTTGTCTCCACTGATTAAGGATTAACTTGCTCGTGCCGACCCTCCCACTGCGTTAGGTGACTTTATTAACTATTGTATCCGTATTGATGCTCGTCTGACTGAACGCAGACAAGAGAGATGGTTCGAAAATAATCGCACTAACCTTTTCCTACCTCCCTCCTCAGCTAAGGAACCTTTGAGTAGGATCACAAGGGAACCAGAACCTGAACCCATGCAGGTGGACTCTTTACAAAGACGGGTTAGTGATGCACGCAAAGAACATCGTATAAAGGAAAATCTATGTTTTTACTGTGGTAAGTCAGGGCACTTCATTATAAACTGCCCCAGCCGTTTTCGTAAGACTACTGCAGCAGTCATTCACTGTGAGTGTTGCGAGAGGAGCTCTGTCATGTCCGAGCCTCAGGCTCCAGAGAGATCTGCTGCAAGAGATCTTGATTTCTCGGACTTAAACTCTGTTAGTTCTGGGGACGATGACGGTATAAACGCTGCAATTTTTCAAGTTTCCTCAGCGGTGTCCCAGCTGAGTTGTAAAAGAAACAATTCTCATTGCTTCCTTTCCATCAAACTCTGGGTTGACTCAGTCTGGGTGTCTAGCTCTGCTATGATCGACTCAGGAGCAAGTGGAAATTTTATGGATATCTCCTTTGCTCTGAAACAGGGGATACGTTCAGTGAAGAAGGCTACTCCAGTACAGATGGAGACTGTGGATGGCTCTCTACTGACTTCTGGACCAGTGGATCAAGAAACAGAGCCTTTGAGGGTCCTTATGGGCAAAGATCATCAGGAGAAAATGTCTTTTTTGCTTATCTCTTCTCCCCACTTTCCCATAATTCTAGGGCTACCATGGCTGCAGGCGCAGAATCCTACGATTAACTGGGAGACCAAGGAATTACACTTTCCGGAGAAACAGATGAGTCAAGGAGTTTCAGCTTGCTCTGTTCCTAAAGGAACCATGTCAGTCCCTGAACTACCAGCTGTATACCAGGACTATGTGGATTTATGTGACAAGAAGAACGCTGATCAGCTTCCTCCTCACCGTCCATATGATTGTCCAATTGAATTATTGCCCGGAGCCGAGATACCTTTTGGCAAGATCTACCCCTAGCGGGGCCCGAGCTAAAAGCTTTGAAGGATTATATAGACGAAAATTTAGCCAAGGGCTTCATACGCCCCTCTTCATCTCCCGCAGGTGCACCCATCTTCTTTGTGATGAAGAAAGATGGATCTCTGAGACCCTGCATAGACTATAGGGAACTCAATAAGGTTACTATTAGAAACCGTTATCCATTGCCTTTAATCCCTGAGTTGTTGGAGAGAGTGCGGCATGCCAAAATTTTCTCTAAACTGGATCTCCGTGGGGCCTATAACTTGGTCCGTATTAGACCTGGGGATGAATGGAAGACTGCTTTCAGGTCACGCTATGGACACTTTGAATATCTAGTTATGCCTTTTGGTCTGAGTACCGCCCCAGCCACTTTCCAACACTTCGTGAATGATATCTTCAGGGATCTCCTAGATACATTTGTGGTGATTTATCTGGATGATATTCTAATTTTTTCTAACTCCACAGAGGAACATCATGGACATGTGAGAATGGTCTTAGAACGCCTAAGACAAAACCATCTCTACATCAAGCTTGAAAAATGTGAATTCCATAGGACCGAAATTCAATTTCTGGGGTATGTACTATCTACGCAAGGGATTAGTATGGATGGAAGCAAGACCCAAGCCATCAAGGATTGGCCAATTCCTAGAAATGTGAAGGAGGTGCAGCGTTTCATCGGGTTTGCCAACTTCTATAGACGTTTCATTAAGAATTTTTCTGAGGTAGTGTCACCTATCACCCAACTTACCCGGAAACAGTCTAGGTTCTCCTGGACCCCGCAAGCTCAGGAAGCATTTTCCTGTTTAAAGGATAAATTTACCACCGCACCTATCTTAGTACATCCCAACCCCGAGCTTGCCTTCATAATAGAGGTGGATGCTTCAGACTGTGCCGTTGGAGCTATACTCTCTCAGAGAACAGGTGAGAAGAATGTCTTGCATCCCTGTGCCTTTTTTTCCCAGCAGTTGTCTTCGGCTGAGAGGAACTACGATGTGGGCAATAGAGAATTGTTGGCCATTATTGCCGCCTTCAAGGAATGGAGACACCTTCTTCAGGGTGCTGCACAGCAAATAGTCGTCCTGACAGACCATCGTAACCTTGAATTTATCAGGTCGGCTAAGTGCCTGACTCCTTGCCAGGCTCGCTGGAATCTTTTCCTAATCCAATTTAAATTTGTCATTTCTTATAGACCAGGATCGCTCAATGGAAAGGCTGATGCACTCTCTAGGATTCATTCAGCAGAGACACGTCCACTTACTCCTCCTAAGACTATTCTTCCTGACTCTAGATTCCTGGGAGTGATTCATAATCAAGACCTACTTAAGGACATCAAGGAAGCATACCATGCGGATTCTTTGTTGGCTCAACCCCCAAGGGACGTAAGTCTTGTCTTTAAGAATGGTGTGTGGATTCAGGGACAACGTCTGTATATACCTGAAACAGTCAGATTGAGAGTATTGCAACTCATCCACGATTCCAAGATAGCCGGGCATAGGGGAATTCTAAAGACACAAGAATTTCTTTCTCGTTTCTTTTGGTGGCCCACTTACAGGAAAGATGTTTTAAACTATGTCACTTCATGTGAAGTCTGTGCAAGATGCAAAACACCTCGCTCCTCACCAACTGGTCTGTTGCAACCTCTTCCCACCCCGTCCCGCTCGTGGGGATCCATTTCTATGGACTTCATTGTGGAGATACCAACCTCTCAAGGGAAGAACACCATTCTAGTGGTGGTTGACCGTCTAACAAAGGCAGCTCATTTTATCCCTTGTGTCGGCTTACCCACTGCAAAACAGACATCAGACTTGATGATTAAGAATGTGTTTCGCTTACATGGAGTACCGGATGAGGTCATTTCGGATCGAGGGGTGCAATTCACTTCAAGGTTTTGGCAAAATTTCTGTGCAGCATTGGACATTAAAGTAAACCTTTCTTCTGCTTTTCATCCCCAGACTAATGGACAGACAGAACGAACCAATCAGACCCTGGAGCAGTATCTCTGCTGTTTTATCTGCCACCTACAGGATGATTGGGTGGATCTACTTCCACTGGCTGAGTTCTCTTATAACAACTCTCAGAGCGCCTCCACTAAGCAGTCTCCTTTTTACTCCAATCTAGGTTATCATCCTAACATTCTTCCTCGATTTCCCATAGATACGCCCTTGCCGGCAGTGGCTGAAAGAATCACTTCTTTACAAAAGAATATGGATCTTCTAAAGGAAAATCTAGAATTGGCTCAGGAAAGGTACAAGAAAGCAGCAGATAAATTTCGTAAACCTGCACCAGCTTTCAAGGTAGGAGATTTGGTCTGGCTGTCAACCAGAAATCTTAAATTAAAGATTCCATCGTCTAAATTGGGACATAAGTACATTGGACCTTATAAGATCAATAAGATTATAAGTGCTGTTGCTTGTCGTCTTCAACTGCCCAGAAATATGAGAATCCACCCTGTCTTTCATGTATCCCTACTAAAGGCTGCAACACCCAAAACGTTTCCTGGACGTTCTTCTCCTTGCCCTGACCCAGTGCTGGTCGATGGTCAGGAAGAATTTATGGTGGAAAGGTTTCTAGATTCCAGGTTGTACAGAAATCAGTTGCAATATTTGATTAAATGACAGGGCTACCCAGTGGAGGACAACTCATGGGAACCAGTCAATAATGTAAATGCTCCTCGCCTGCTCCGCCAGTTTCATCAGAGGTACCCTGACAAGCCTGGTCTGAGGTCATCCGGAGGTTGTCCCTAAGGGGGGAGTAATGTAAGGTTCTTTGTCTCTGTTGACATGTTCCTTGAAACTCAGTTTTCCGTCGGCCATTTTGCTTTCTGTCTTTCTGCAGCTCTTGCCCTCAGTTAATATGGAGTTTCCAGTTTTCATGTTCCCGCCATGATTCTTCCCTCTTGCTTCTTAAGCAGCCTCAGCTGAACAATCAGTGCTCCTGAATCAAGCCTCAGTCAGTCTGTGACCTGACTCCTGGAAGCCTTGGACTTGTACTCCAGCTATTCCCTACTGAGGAACCTTGGAACACTTTTGGACTCTGGAAACCTGCTGTTTGGTGAATCCATGTTTGCAGAGGAATTACGGTACAGAGAAGAGATCCTGAACCTGCTTTGGAGATTTATTGTAGTGCTTGAAGTTACTCTGGCCTGCTGTGTCTCCTGTCGCTGTTCCTGCAAACTGTGTGAACTTTTCAGCATGCTTGTATGAAGTAATACAAGTCATTTCATTTCAACCTATGTCTCCTGTGTTTTCCTCGCACCCAAGCACAAGACGCTATAGGAACTGTACACTATACATGACAGAGTGCTGATACGTCGTCTTTTATGACGCGGTCATCCAATCACAAAGCGGGAGAGCTGTGATAAATATCTATGAGATAAATAGTGACCACCAATCAGTGATGGGGGCGTGCAAAAGGTTGCGCTCAGTCACGCCTATCGAGGTCGTGATCTTTCACAGTACATGCAGTGTGGCACGTCCCAACGACCGCCAAAGTCGTTAAAGAGATCGCTAACCGCTGATGCGTCGTTAATGAGATCGTCCAGTTTGGCAGCTACTAGCGACCTTAAAATGATCACACCAACGATCTCATTAGTTTGCGTCGTTATCGTGATCGTTAGCGGGATCGTTTAGTGTGGCAGTACCTTAAGACTTAGACCAGTAGGGGGAGCACAATAGAATAGAATACTATAGAATAGGATAGGAATTAGGTAGACCAATAGGATTAGGCTAATTAGGAGGGGCTAAGAGAAAGTAGTGTGTAATGTATGTAGTACAGTTCATATAGCGTCTTGTGCTTGGGTGCGATGAAAACACAGGAGTCACAGGTTTGATATAGAAAAGTCCTGTATTACTTCATACAAGTTGGCAGAAATAGTCACACAGTTTGCAGACACAGAAACAGGAGACACAGCAGGCCAGAGTAATCCAAGCTCAGCAATCACTCTCCAATACAGATTCAGGATCTTCTTCTCTGTTACCGTAAGTCCATGCAAACGTGGGTATTTCAAAGAGCAGGGTTCAGAGTCCACAAGTGCTTCAGAGTTCCTCAGTAGGAATAGCTGGAGTACAAGGTCCAAGGCTTACAGGAGTCAAGTCACAGGTTCACTGCAGGCTAGATTCTGAAGCACTGATTGCTCAGCTGTGGCTGCTTAAGAAGCAAAGGAGAGAATCAGGGCGGGAACATGCAAGCTGGAAACTCCATTTTGACTGAGGGCAAGATAGCTGCAGCAAGACAGAAAGTAAAATGGCTGACGAACAAACTGAGTTTCAGGAATATATACATAGAACCTTACATTACTCCCCCCTTAAGGACAACCTCCGGATGACCTCAGACCAGGCTTGTGTGGGTACCTCTGATGAAACTGACGGAGCAAGCGAGGAGCATTAACGTTATTGACCGGTTCCCATGAGTTGTCCTCCACTGGGTAGCCCTGCCATTTAATCAGATATTGTAACTGATTTCTATACAACCTGGAATCTAAAATCCTTTCCACCACAAATTCTTCCTGACCATCGACTAGCACTGGGTCAGGGCAAGAAGAGGAACGTCCAGGAAACGTATTGGGTGTCGCAGCCTTTAGTAGGGATACATGAAAGACAGGGTGGATTCTCATAGTTCTGGGCAGTTGAAGACGACAAGCAACGGCACTTATAATTTTACTGATTTTATAGGGTCCAATGTACTTATGTCCCAACTTAGACGATGGAATCCTTAACTTAAGATTTCTGGTTGACAGCCAGACCAAGTCTCCTACCTTGAAAGCTGGTGCAGGTTTACGAAATTTATCTGCTGCTTTCTTGTACCTTTCTTGAGCAGATTCCAGATTTTCCTTTAGAAGATCCATATTCTTCTGTAAAGACGTGATTCTTTCGCCACTGCTGGTAAGGCTTTTCTATGGGAAATCGTGGTAGAATGTTAGGATGATAACCTAGATTAGAGTAAAAAGGAGACTGTTTAGTGGAGGCACTCTGAGAGTTGTTATACGAGAACTCGCTAATGGAAGTGATCCACCCAATCATCCTGTAGGTGGCAGATAAGCAGCGGAGATACTGCTCCAGGGTTTGATTGGTTCGTTCGGTCTGTCCATTAGTCGGGGGATGAAAAGCAGAAGAAAGGTTTACTTTAATGTCCAATGCTGCACAGAAATTTTGCCAAACCTAGAAGTGAATTGCACCCCTCGATTCGAAATACCCTCATCCGGACTCCATGTAAGCGAAACACATCTTAATCATCAAATCTGATGTCTGGTTTTGCAGTGGGGAAGCCGACCAAGGGATAAAATGAGTGCCTTTGTTAGACGGTCAACCACCACTAAATGGTGTTCTTCCCTGGAGGTTGGTAACTCCCCAATGAAGTCCATAGAAATGGATCCCCACGGGCAGGACGGGTGGGAAAGAGGCTGTAACAGACCAGTTTGGGGAGGAGAGAGGTGTTTTGCATCTTTCACAGACCTCACATGAAGTGACATAATTCAAAAATCCTTCTGCAAGTGGGCCACCAAAAGAAACGAGAAAGAAATTCCTGTGTCTTTAGAATTCCTCTATGCCCCCTATCTTGGAATCGTGAATGAGTTGCAATACTCTTAATCTGACTGTTTCAGGAATATACAGACGCTGTCCTGAATCCCACACACCATTCTTAAAGACAAGACTTACGTCCCTTGGGGGTTGTGCCAAAAAGGAATCCGCATGGTATGCTTCCTTTATGTCCTTAAGTAGGTCTTGAAATTTTGAATCACTCCCAGAAATCTAGAGTCAGGAAGAATTAGTCTTAGAGGATAATTGGGCGTGTCTCTGCTGAGTAAATCCTAGAGAGTGCATCAGCCTTTCCATTGCGCGATCCTGGTCTATAAGAGATGATAAAATTAAAATTGGTTTTAAAAAAAAGATTTCCAAGGGGGAG
>JARQOD010008729.1:0-34437 GCA_033576555.1 Oophaga sylvatica
TATGTATGAGCTTATGCCAGTTTTGGTCATGTGTACAACAGTCAGCAGCACCAAAACAGTTATTGTAATGTACAGTGTGCTGTGAGTGAAGAGAACATAACAGACAGTCAGCAGCCAATGTGTTCCTCTGATATACAGTCTACTGTGACTGAAAAGAACATGCCAGTCATTGAAAGTAGTACTTCAGATTCAAACATTTCAACCATTCTAAAGCGTAACAAAAATAGAAGACGCAGAATAGTATTGACAAAAGAACAAAAACAAATGTCACATAAAGAGGCTACCAAATTGAAAAAGCACATATATTATGAAACAAATAAGGCAAACAAGTTAAAGTACCAACGAGAAAAGTATTTAACTTCTCAACAGAAGAGTAAGAAAAAATCATATAATGCAGAACGTTATTCCTGTGATGAACAGTACAGATTGAGAAAAAAAACATATGGGAACTTACGTTATTCCTGTGATGCACATTACAGATTGAGAAAAAAATCATACAGAAACTTGCGTTATGCCTGTGATGCACAGTACAGACTGAGAAACAAATCATACGGGCACTTACGTTATGCCTGTTCTGCAGACTACAGATTACAAAAGATTACATACATGAAGCAACGTTATGCCAATAACCTGGAATTTCAATCAAAATGCAAAGCCTACATGCAATCCCGTTATGCATCTGCACTTCAATACAAACAGAATAAGATAAAAAGTTTTGTAGAAAAGTATAAAAATGATAGTTATTTTAGAATATTTCATAAAATGTGTTGTGCTTTCCACATACGGCATAAATATAAGCAGTGTAAACTTCATCCAATTCGACAACCATTCAAAGCAGTTATATCAAATTCAGGTGACACAGTTAGTGCTATCATGCAACAAGCTATTGATTCATTTCAGATGGAAATACAGAGTGGACCAACTCACATCTGCACAAGCTGTCACCGAGCCCTATTCCCTAATCAGGGGAAAGTGTGCAAACGTGATCGTTATAAAAAGAACCTAGCCATGGTATCGAATTGTCTTACAGGGAAATATGTTCATGTTTGTAGTGATGACTGTGAACTTGTAGAACTATGTGCAGTTCCTGAAAGGATGACAGAGTGGATTTGCCATAGCTGCCACGAAAACCTTATGACAGGAAACATTCCTTTGATTACTGTTTTCAATAAGTTAGAACTGGCTCCAATTCCATCCGAACTTGCTGATCTAAACATACTTGAAAGACACATGATAGCACTATATATACCGTTTGCAAAAATAATCACTCTCCCTAAAGGACAGCAGAAAGCAATACATGGGTCTGTTGTGTGTGTTCCATCAGAGGTGGAGACAACAGTTAATGCTTTACCTAGGCCTATTAGTCAATCTCAGTTGTTGAAAGTAAAACTAAAATGAAGAATGAATTATAAAGGACATTACCAATTCCAAACAATAAATATGTGCAAAATACTAACTGCACTGTCAAAACTAAAAGAAGTCCATTCTGAATATAAAAACATATCTATCATACATGATGCCTCTCATTTTGATCAGATATTTAATGACTTTACAAATGAACATGATATGATAAATAACATATCTGATATTAGCGATGATATACAACAGGCAATTGATTTAATGGAAACAGACAAATGGGATGGCATTAAAGTAAATAATGCAGCAGACTGTTCCTTAGAGAATGACAGCTTACCCAATAACCTACTTCAAGACCCCTCTGAAGAAAACGCTCATGAGGACTCGCATGCTTCTGAACAGGAGGCTAATGAACAGAATGGCGCTTGCTACTTTGATACTTGTTTACAGCCATCTGATATTGCACAAGAGCTTACAACAGTTGGTGAGGGGATCTTTTGTGTTGCACCATCAGAAGGAAACAAACCAGTGGGCTTTTTTAGTGTACCAAAACTAGAGGCTATGTCTTTTCCAGTTCAGTTCCCTACTGGTATTAACACTTTAGATGAAATGAATAGAATCAGGAATTTAACTCCAAGCAGATACTTCAATGCACGCCTCCTTTCTGTCACAATCGTTTTGCTATGGACTCAAATTATATTTTTTTTGCACAGTTTGTCACTGAAATGCATTTAGCAACTTCCAGTATGTCCATTCAGCTGCGGAAAGGAAAACCTGTGACCAGAGATGGCCGTAAAATCACAGCTAAAATGCTGCAAGATAAGAACGAAGTGGAAAGGCTAGTAAGGAATAAAGATGTAACCAGATTTATGCAGCCTTTGAGAGGCACTCCAGCCTACTGGGAGAAGACCATGAGAGATCTTTTTGCTATGCTTCGTCAGTTGGGCACTCCAACTTTCTTCTGTACATTTAGTGCGGCAGAAATGAGATGGCCAGAAGTGATACAAATAATAAAGGCACAGCAAAATGAGCAAGTGATCTTTTCAGAGATGGACTGGGCCACAAAATGTGAGGTTTTACGTAGTAACCCTGTAACAACATATGCGTCTCTTTGAAAAACGAGTAGATGCATTACTAAGACATCTACTCTTGTCACCTGCACAGCCTATTGGAGAGATCATTGACTACTTTTTTCGAGTGGAATATCAAGCTAGAGGGTCTCCACATATACATCTTTTGGCTTGGTGTCAGAATGCACCTGTATTTGAGGAAGATCCTGATGAAAAACTGTGTGAGTTTGTGGAAAGATATATAACATGTCAGCTACCTGATCAAAATGCTGACCCAGAACTTTATAAAATTGTAACTGAAGTACAAACTCACAGCAAAAAACATTCCAAGTCATGCAAAAAAGGGAAAAAACACTGTAGATTTGGATTTCCAAAGCCACCAATAGAACATACTTGTATAATAAGGCCAGCTCCAGCACAGACCAGAGAAGAACAGGCAGATGATTTGGGCAATGATCATTCTTTTATGTCTCTTGAAAAAGCAAAAAGGAAACTTAAACCCCTTTGGGAATTACTACATGAACCTGAGGCATCATCTGCAAGCATACTACAGCTACTCGCACAAAGCAAATTAAGTAGTGAGGAATACAAGAGTTGTATTAATTCCCTAAACAGTTCTAGTATGATGATGATGAAACGACAGCCAAAGGATGCCTGGATAAATAATTATAACAAGCATTTGTTAAGAGCATGGAATGCAAATATCGATATTCAGTACATACTTAATCCATACTCCTGTATAATGTACATTTTATCATACATTTCAAAAGGTGAACACGAGATGAGTGATTTCCTTAAAAGAATTGTTGCTGAAACAAGACAAACAAACACATCTGATCGTGATGAAATGAAACTGATCATGCAGGCTTATTCAAAAAACCGAGAGGTCAGTGTTCAAGAAGCTGTTGCCCGTGTATGCAGTCTGAAGCTTAAATCCTGTTCTCGTCTTGTTGTATTCATACCCACAGATGACAATGCTTTAAAAATGAGTTTGCCCTTGAGGTCCTTGAATGATAAAAGTCCTGAATCAGAAAATGTCTGGATGTCAGGAATAACTGAAAAATATAAAAACAGGCCAGACACACCAGACTTTGAAGGAATGTCCATGGCAGAATTTGCTTCCACTTATAGAATAGTCTATGGCAGACAGAGAAATCGCAGCAATGTCCTGTCGCTTCAAAATGGTTTTGGGTTCATTCAAAAACGAACATAAGGAAAACCTGCTGTCATTAGATATGCTCGATTTTCAGAGAAAAATTCTCCGGAGAAATTCTATGTCACATTACTAAAACTATACCTACCTTACCGCTCAGATACACAACTCAAACCAGGAGATTTCCCATCATACCAATCTTTCTATGATTGGGGAACTGTAAAGCTTCCTGGAAGTAATGATCTTCAGAGAGTGTTTCAAATTATCAAGAAAAATAGGTTACCATATGAAAAAAATTGTAAAGCAATAGAAAAGGCCATTGTAGAGCTTGAACAAAATGGACCGATGGAGGATGCATGGAGTACACTTGCTCCTGAGAGTGAACTTATTAGACTGGAGTGTATTTCAGAGCATGAGGAAATAAACCCAGAGGAACTAAAT
Source organism: Oophaga sylvatica (assembly GCA_033576555.1). Classification (NCBI taxonomy): domain Eukaryota; kingdom Metazoa; phylum Chordata; class Amphibia; order Anura; family Dendrobatidae; genus Oophaga; species Oophaga sylvatica. The sequence goes on from JARQOD010008729.1 coordinate 4,021, forward strand.
GAATTAGATGATGTTCCTGAATACAGTAAAAGTCCCAAAAAGAAATGAAACACAGCAGTAAAAGTTGAAGCCCCTGTTGTAAACCCTGTGGTGTTGAGACAGATGTATCAGAATCTGAATAAAAGTCAGGCATCCATTTTCTATACAGTGCGTAAATGGTGTGAAAGACGTGTGTGCGGAGAAAATCCTGAACAGTTTTTTCTATTTGTGACTGGTGGAGCTGGGACTGGTAAATCACACCTCATTAAATGTATCTATTTAGAGGCATCAAAGATACTTCAGAGACTTCCTAGGATTTCAGAGGAAAGTGACATTTCTATGCCTACTGTCCTACTCTCAGCCTTCACTGGCACAGCAGCCTTTAACATTTCAGGTAAAACCTTACACTCTATCTTGAAACTACCAAGAAGCCTTAAACCACCATACCAGGGGCTGGGAAACTGTCTTGATGAAGTGAGAGTAACGCTATCAAATGCAGAAATAATTATTATTGATGAGGTGTCCATGGTCTCTAAACCACTGTTTACTTATATACATTGGAGGCTACAAGACATAAAAGGTAGCAAAAAACCTTTTGGAGGCATGTCTGTTCTAGCAGTGGGAGACTTCTACCAGTTGCCACCTCCAGGGAAAGCTAAGCCTCTGTGTGTATTTGAAGACCATGTGCTTGATTTCTGGCAAGACTTGTTCAAGGTTGTTACCCTCACAGAAATAATGCGGCAAAAGGAGGATATAGCATTTGCCGAACTCCTAAACAGAATTCGATTAAAAGGCAAGGGAGAGGCATTATCTGAATCTGACAGAGCCTTACTTTCTCAGTCTGTGACTCAACTGACAGACTGTCCAAAGGATGTCCTTCATGTGTTTGCCAGAAATAAAGATGTAGATCAGCATAACACAACCATCATATCTGCTTTGCATTCTGAAGTAATTAACATTGATGCACATGACTATAAAAAAGATCTTCAAACAGGGTGGATGGAAAAACAGAAAACACCTTTTGAAAGTTGTAAAGGGGATTTGCCAGACAGGCTGCAGGTTGCTGAGGGTGCTTGTGTGATGCTCATTAGAAACATAGATGTGGAGGATGGACTAGTAAATGGCTCATTTGGAAAAATTGTCCCATTGTTTCCCAGTGTAAGGATGATAAAATAGTAATAAATAAGCTTGGTGTGGAATTAGATAATCCACATGCTGGACAGAGGAATCACAACAGAACATCAGCAAATAACTTGGTGTATATAGAAAGAATAGAAGAGCCCCCTGAGCAGAAAAGGAGTAGTTCCTCATCAGTTTCCCATTAAACTTGCTTTTGCCTGCACAGTCCATAAGGTGCAAGGCATGACTACAACTTCTGCAGTAGTTTCACTACAGCATATTTTTGAGCCAGGTATGGCATATGTTGCTCTCAGTAGAACTACTTCACTTTCTCGACTGCACATTATTGACTTCAATGAAGATAAAATATATGCTGATCCACAAATCACAAGCTCTTTGGAAAACATGAAAGAAGCAGCAGTCAATAATGCAATGCCCTTACTCAATAGTCTCCCATGGCCAATTTCTCCTTTATTAACAATTATTCACCACAACATACAAGGACTGTCAGCCCACATGGATGATGTGAGGCGTCATCATGAAATGTGTCTTGCAGACATTTTATGTTTCACTGAATCTCATCTCTCAGGTCAATATGTCACTAACCATCTACAATTACAAAACTATCAATTGTATAAACGCAACAGGCAGGTTTCATATTCTACCCATTCTAATCTGTCTAATAAGAATGGCGGTGGAGTAGCCATCTATGTGAAACATGACATACAGGCAAGTCCAATGCAGTATATACATGGCGTGACTGACCTTGAGTTCCTAGTTTTGAAAGTTGAGGCACCAATTCAAGCATTAATTTCAGTAATTTACAGGCCTCCAGATTACAGCACTAATCTGTTTTTACCACAACTTTGTAACTTGTTGAATTCGTTAGAAGTCATTGAACATGGTCCACTAATTATTTGTGGTGATTTCAATGAGGATCTATTGTCAGATAGAAAAAAGCCCATATTTGAAATCATGCAGTCGAGAGGATACAAACAGCTAATTACAGCAGCCACTACAGAGAAGAATACACTTTTGGACCATTTGTACATTTCCAACCAGCAGTATTGTGCCAATTCAGGTGTTCTGCAGACATATTACAGTTATCATAATCCTGTTTATTGCATTTTAACCTAATTTGCATTCCCTCATGATGCACAGAGTTCAGGTCACGAGACTCTCGGTCAGTCTGAGACCGCGGCCGCAGCTCAGGTGAGTGGCAGAGTTCAGGTCAGGAGACCCGCGGTCACACCGGTATTCACCTCACTATTCGCAGGCAAAAGCGCAGGTGAATTTCGCCTGTGTCGGAGCCCAATGGCGATTAGCTGTCGGGCGTAGTACTATGTGGATCCCACAGTCCAGGTATATCATTGGCGGCTTACCTGAATTTCCTGGCATGGGCTTAAGGTTTTCACAGGCACTTACAGGGACGATACGGATATTTTATTCAAAGCGATTCTTGATTGGGGTCACCTATGCGAGGTGGCTCCAGTGAAGTTAGTGCATTACCCCTGTCATGGGCATTGTTGGTGGAGTCCTTGAGCGCACTGTACTCATTTTCATCATTCCTGACCCAGTTAGTAACACAAGCATGACTCCCATGTACAGTAACAGCCAGTTGCCTAGCAACCTTTTATAAGGTCAGGTGGTGGCTCAAAACTTTATGCAAGCAGCCTTGCCACCTAGTGACTTTATCAATTTTCCTGGAGCATTCGCCATTCAGTCTAGCTCGCTTAACCCCTCTCAGGTTGGCCTTGCTTCAGTTAACCCCATGCAGCTGGCGACAACCACAATGGTGTTTGCTTCCCAGCTTGCGTGCAGCAACAGCATGATACCATCCCATTCTCAGGCAGTTAATTTTACTGAGAACAGAGTTGATGAACGCAGCTACCGCCCCGTGGATTATTCAGATTCGGACGACTCATTCAGCGATGGCGAGGTCAGGGATAGTGAACCCCTAGCTTTGCTCAAAGCACCCCTGCAAATCCCAGTTAACTTAACGCAGTGCCTAGCTTCAGGTGCGTTAGGGCAGGCTTTTGTTTTACAGGACTACGCGTCGGATGATCCATCTTCTGGGAAAGGGAAAAGACCCCGGCCGCGCTCTTCTTTGGGCCACCGGGCAGCTAACAAGATCAAGCACACCTCCAGACGCAATTTGCTGTGGGATTTATCACTTTATCTCCTATAAGTTCCGTGTCACGGCTGGCGGGTTTGTTGTACCCCCGGGACAGGCATGGCCCTCTCATGTCGTCAGCGTGGCTTTCGGGGTCCCATGACTGTTCTGGGGGTGCGACGATCTCGTTTTTAACATAGCATTGCCGTGGCCGACCATTGTTTTCAATTGTAACCCGCCAATCACATCGCGAGCAGTTCCAACAGGAGCAGCAGCTTTTCCCACCCGCCCTCCCTTAAGGTGATTTTGTTTCCTTATTGGCTAGTTTAGCCTTCTGTACACTATACCTGATGTTTTGATTTTATTCGTTTAAAAAAAAAAAAAAGGAAAAAGAGACAAAAGAGCATTTATACGAATTACAAATTACCACAATTATTCTAACTAAAAATGATCAAAGAACAGCTGTGGGATTTATCACTTTATCTCCTATAAGTTCCGTGTCACGGCCGGTGGGTTTGTCGTACCCCCGGGACAGGCATAGCCCTCTCATGTCGTCGCCGTGGCATTCGGGGTCCCATGACTGTTCTGTGGGTGCAACGATCTCATTTTTAACATAGCGCTGCCGTGGCCGACCGTTGTTTTCAATGGTCCCCCCAACATGATTCACTACGTTTTCAACATTACTATCCCTTCAATAAAGCTGTGTTTTAAAATTACAGTCGGTTGTCTGAGTCTTATTGCCCATGCCTTTAATTCCAAGGTCTTTTAGGTCGTTTCTTATCCAAATAGTCTGGCAGTAGCCTTAAAGGGTTTTTGCAAGTTTTTTTTTTAACACCTCCTATACTCTCCCCCCCCCTCGCTACTGACCTCACCAGCCCAGACCCGGAGATTCAGCGACTTCCTGGGTTCTGCAGCCTGCTCCCCAGTGCTGCGCCTGCCTCCGGAGTAGAGAGCACGCCTCCATTGATCTCAATGGAGGCGCGCTCTCGACTTCCTGGGTTCTGCAGCCTGCTCCCCAGTACTGCGCCTGCCTCCGGAGTAAAGAGCGCGCCTCCATTGATCTCAATGGAGGCGCGCTCTCGCTCCGTGCCTGCGCTCTGATCAATCCGTCCAGATTTGGATGGATTGCTCAGAGTGAGAGCGTGCCTCCATTGAGATCAATGGAGGCACGCTTTCTGCCTCACAGGCACACGCAGCGCTGGAGATGCAGGCGGCAGAACCAGGAAGTCGCTGAATCTCTGGTTCTGGGCACCGGAGATCAGCGTGAAAAGGTTCATTGAGGTCAGTAGCGGGGGTGTCAGGCCAGTTTGCGGGAATAGGGGTGACGCCAGGTGCCCCATCCTGTGGCCATATTGTATATACTTGATATCCAGTTTAGCCAAATTTCTGGAATTAACACAGCCCGAACCGCTCGGCGTACAGACTCCATTCAAACAGCGTTTCGTAGCTAGTGGCCATGACAGCTGTGCTAAGTATTTTTGGAGTCGATCGGATTTGTTACTTTTTAACCATTTGCGATTGAAATTTGAACAAAATTGCCATAGGAATAGAGTTGAGCGATACTTTCCGATATCCAAAAGTATCGGAATCGGAATGGTATCGCCGATACCATTAAAATATCGGCGATACCCGATACCGATACCGGAAATCCAATGTAAGTCTATGGGAACAAAATATCGTAACTAAAAAAACCTCTTTCTTTCCTTGTAAACACTAAATATACACACATAGAATACATATATATATATATATACATGTCATTGTGACATATATATATATACATATATTTATAGTTTATACACTTCTACATAGTAAAATAGCCTCTGATTCAATTGCCGGGTAAAGTCGGCTTTTGTGAAAAGACAGAAGCACCCGACATGAAATGACACTTGGTTTACATAGAGTTAACCATGTCTTTTCATGTAGTTTGATATCTGATTTGCACAAACAATTACATGAGTGTAAGTGTGCAAAATTTCACACCTGTAGGGGTTAATTAAAGGTGTAAATTCGTTGTAAAAAAAACCGGACTTTTTTGCTACGAATTTACACCTTTAATTAACCCCTACAGGTGTGAAATTTTGCACACTTACACTCATGTAATTGTTTGTGCAAATCAGATATCAAACTACATGAAAAGACATGGTTAACTCTATGTAAACCAAGTGTCATTTCATGTCGGGTTCTGCATTTTCACAAAAGCCGGCAATTGAATTAGCGGCTATTATACTATGTAGAAGTGTATGAACTATAAATATATATATATGTGTCACAAACTCAATGACATGTATATATATATATGAGGTGTAAAATTGCTGAAAAAAAATGCGTGGGCTCCCGCCCTATTTTCGCAACCAGACAGACAAAGCCAGTGAGTGGGGGCAGATAATAATAGCCCAGAGAGGGACCATTATTTTTGGCCCCCCCCGGCTACAAAAATCTGCCCCCAGACACCCCAGAAAGGGCAAATCTCTAATTAGATTTGCCCTTTCTGGCACTTTGCCCGTCTATTCCCATTGCCCTGTAGCGGTGGCGAATGGGTTAATAAGGGGTTAAAATGACCTTGCAATTGAAAGGTCACTTTAAGCCAGGTTAATAATTGAGAGCTGTCAATTAGACAACTATCAATTATTAATCCTATTGTATGAAAGAAAAATCAAACACACACACTTTAATAAAAAAGAAGTTTAATGAAATAATCACACAGTTTTTGACCATATTTTATTTACCTGCTAAAACCATTTCCTGTAATAAAAATAAAATAATAAAGCAAAATTATTCTTACCTATCCCATGCACAGTCAGGTCCCACGGTGTAATCCTTCAGAAAGGGTTAATGTTTACTGCAGGGACCGCAGCTAATGCTGCAGCCTCACAGTAAACCCCCAAATGAATGAGCTCCTCTCCTGGCTGACAGGAGAGGAAGTGGAAAGCTTAATTGATTGCTTTCCACTTTCACTTCAGGTCAGCCAGGGACACCATCAGTGACGTCAGAGGGAACTGATTAACAAAAATAGGGATTCCCTTTGAAAAAAAAATGGCGTGGGGTCCCCCCTATTTTTGTTAACCAGCCAGATGAAGCAGACCGCTGGGGCCTGGATTTTCAGGCTGTTAAGGAGCCAAGATCCATGGACCTTGCCAGCCTGATAATACCAGGCCACAGCAGTCTGCATATCTTGGCTGATTAACAAAAATAGGGATCCCCTCGAAAAAAATGGCGTGGGGTCCCCCCTATTTTTAACCAGCCAGATGAAGCAGACCGCTGAGGCCTGGATTTTCAGGCTGTTAAGGAGCCAAGATCCATGGACCTTGCCAGCCTGATAATACCAGGCCACAGCAGTCTGCATATCTTGGCTGATTAACAAAAATAGGGGATCCCCTCGAAAAAAATGGCGTGGGGTCCCCCCTATTTTTAACCAGCCAGATGAAGCAGACCGCTGAGGCCTGGATTTTCAGGCTGTTAAGGAGCCAAGATCCATGGACCTTGCCAGCCTGGTAATACCAGGCCACAGCAGTCTGCATATCTTGGCTGATTAACAAAAATAGGGGATCCCCTCGAAAAAAATTGGCGTGGGGTCCCCCCTATTTTTGTTAACCAGCCAGATGAAGCAGACCGCTGAGGCCTGGTTTTTCAGGCTGGTAAGGATCCAATATCCATGGACCTTGCAAGCCTGATAATACCAGGCCACAGCAGTCTGCTTAGCTTGGCTGGTTAACAAAAATAGGGGATCCCCTCGAAAAAAAAACGGCGTAGGGGTCCCCCTATTTTTGTTAACCAGCCAAGTAAAATGCAGACTGCTGCGGCCTGGTATTAAAAGACTGTCAAGGCCCATGGATTTTGGCCCTCAACAGCCTGATAATACCAGGCTACAGCAGCCCCACATTTGGCGCATCAAAAGATGTGCCAATTGTGGCACTTTACCCGGCTCTTCCCACTGCCCTGTAGCGGTGGCAAGTGGGGTAATAAGGGGTTAATGTCACCGTTGATTGCACGGTGACAATAAGCCCGGTTAATAATGGAGAGGTGTCAATAAGACACCGATCCATTATTAATCCCAAAGTTATTAAATGTATAAAAAAAAGACAAAGCAAGAAAAAAGTATTTTAATGAAATAAAAGAGACAACACACTTTTCATTTCTTTTATTATACTCTCATTCCTGCGACGCCATCGATCTCCTGTAAAAAAAGAAAAAAAACAAACCAACAGTATACCACCTGACCGACGCAGTCCATAGTAACGATTGTCCCACGACGATCCAGCTCTGCTACATCGCAATGACAGGCAGAGCCTGTCATCGCAACGCAGCACAGCTGATTACCTGCTTCCCCGGCGGTGACGTCATCGGACTGACTGCTTTACGGCCGGGATTACCCAGCAGTCACTGCAGTTATCGCGAGAAACTGCATGTGACCGCCGGGAAAGATGATGGCGGCCATGAAGCAGTCCAGGCCGTGACCGCCGGAGATCTTCTGCCAGGTAAGTGCCGCTGACTCCTGACAGACCCGACCGACGGACACTGACAGTGACAGTGACAATTCCGATTCCGGTATCCGATATGACGAAAATATCGGAACTAAGTATCGAAAGTCCGATACAGCTAATATCGGCCGATACGCGATATTTGCAGTATCGGAATGCTCAACCCTACATAGGAATGCATTGCTTTTTGAACTTGAATACACTATGTAACACAATTTTTGTTCCTGGCTTCCAAGTGTAATATTTCAACTGCTTATGTTTAAAGACTATGGAAAAACTACTACATTCAGCACAAACTTTGATTTTATGACCACAGGCCAGAAAATTTGTATTTATTGTGTCAAAAAAAGGAAATTATTATATTTTCGTTCATGCGGTCTAATAAAAAACAACACTTGCATGGTAAATAGATAAAGACAATCAAAACTCACTCAAAAAGGTTCAGAAATGAGTAGTTTTTCTAGATTTGTGAGTGTACATCAATGTTAGGCTCGAGACTGTCGGATTTTTAAAAATCAAATTACCTCTCTGGCTTCTGATCCCCTGAGGACTTATTTGTCTCCAAAACCTGAAATACGTTTTTCTTTAAAAACACAATTTTGGATTTCGCTGTGTGTAATTTGGGGTATAGAAGCATTCCACGTCAAAATGGCTGATTGTGCGGAAGGCCTTCATGCCCCTGAGATGCTCTGTGGCAAAACAATTCCAAAAAATTACTTTTTTGCCACCCCGCTAAGTGCGTGAAAAAAATTACATAAAAGTAAGAAATCCCCATAGAAATCAATGGGACTTCATAGAAATCAATAGGACAGTGTTCAAAAAATTCAAATTTATGCTCCCAAGTGTATTGAAAGACTAATTAACAACACACGAGGCCCGCATGCAAAGTCGCTCTTAAAGGGCCGGGCACTAGTGTTGAGCGAGCACCACAGTGCTCGAATGCTCGATACTCGTACCGAGCAGGTCAGATGCTCAGAAATGCTCGGTTTGAGTAACGAGCACAACTGTAGTTAATAGGAGACCCGAACATTTTTCAGGAGAGCATAGGGGAGGGTGTCTGGTACACCCATAAATCTCTGAAAACATTGTAACAAGCATTGGAATGCATGGCAATAATATGGGAAATGCCCCTGGATGCATCTGTGACTGAAAGTTTTCTACTGGATCAGTGTTGTCAGAGCATTGCGCCATTTTTTTCAGCACGAAGAAAAAAACATTTTTTAAAAGGTTTTTTTTTTATGCGTGTAATGGAATATGTGTTCAGAAACATTATTTACCATACAATGAATTGTATAGCAAGGCTGAGGCACGATTCACACTGGTGTGACGGATCCACGGTGGGACTCCCGCTGCGTATCCCATTCAAAACCAGCATTTTTCCCACCGGTTTTGACTGCGGGAGGATTGCGATTCCATACGCAATACATTGCGTATGGGATCGCAGCTGCTAGCGCGGACATGCGCAGTGGCAGCCGGTGACAAATAATTGCGGTACATCCACAATGTATTGCGTATGTACCGCAATTGGACAACGTTTTTTACCCGCACCCGTTGACTCCTATGGGAGCCTGCGGGTGCGGGTAAAAAACCGAAACACACAAAAGAATGGACATGCTGCGATATTTATTTTTTTTTATTTAATTTTTTTCCCCGCGTGTAACAAAATCGCAGCTGTCCCCACAAGTGTGAATTGGCCCATTGAAAACAATGGACCAATTCAATTGCGTATTCCACGGCTAAAAACAACTACGGAAAACGTTTTAAAATCCTGACGTGTGAATCTGGCCTTATTCGTTTTTCTAATAAAATATAGCATCCCAGAAAGATTAGCAGGTTGGCTATATACATATGTACAGTGATATACCTCACATTTGAGGATAGAAAAATCTAGTATGTGTTTAAAAAACACAAGACATCTATAGGTTTCATCTTTAAACCAAAAGAACCTGATGCCAATAGAGAAACAAGATAAACCAGCGTCCTACCATTGTTGGTATATCCTATATACAGACTGTCCGGGTACCGTATTTTTTGCGGATGGTGTGGATGATGTTCACACTTTCTTAGTTTTCTGGCGTGGTTCAGAACTGTAGATAATACTCCAGGTATCACTGTGTCGTCCCCACTACTCTGTTCAGCTCTGCTATGTCTTATACACAGTCAGTCAGTACTGTGCATAATACTCCATATATCACTGTGTCGCCTTCACTAAACTGCTCAGCTATATCTTATACAGGCAGTCCGTACTGTACACAATACTCCATGTGTCATCTCCACTACACCACTCAGCTATATCTTATACACAGTACACAATACTCCTTGTATCACTGTCGTCTCCACTACACAGCTCAGCCCTGCTATGTCTTAGGCTAAGTGCACACGTTCAGGAATTTTTGCGTTTTTTTTTGCGGTTTTTCCGCGATTTTCCGCGGTAAAAACGCGATAAAAACGCAAGCATTAAGCATCCTATACATGTTAATTGATTCCGCATGTTTTGGCCACATGTTGCGTTTTTTTCCGCGAAAAAAACGCTTCGCGGAAAAAATAGCAACATGTTCATTAATTTTGCGGAATGTAAGCGGTTCATGTGCGGTGGTACCCAGGGTCTGGAGGAGAGGAGACTCTCCTCCAGGCCCTGGGTACCATATCCCTGGTAAAACAATAATTAAAATAAAAAATAATGATATTCTCACCTTCCGGCGGCCCCCGCAGCCTTCCCGCGGCCCCCGCAGCCTTCCCGCCTTCAGCGATGCTCCCGGCAACTCCCGGTCCCAGGAGTGCTTTGCGAGAATCACCCAGATGGCGTAGCGGTCTCGCGAGATGCTACGTCATCGGTGTGATTTGTCGCAAAGCACTCCTGGGACCGGAGTTGCCGGGAGCGTCGCTGAAGGCGGGAAAGCTGCGGGGGCCGCGGGAAGGCTGCGGGGGCCGCCGGAAGGTGAGAATATCATTATTTATTATTTTTTTTATTATTTTTACATTAGATCTTTTTACTATTGATGCGGCATAGGCGGCATCAATAGTAAAAAGTTGGTCACACGAGTCAAACACTATGTGTGACTCGTGTGACCAACCTGTCAATCAGTTTTCCAAGCGATGCTACAGATCGCTAGGAAAACGCTAGCATTCTGCAAGCTAATTACGCTTGCAAAACGCTATTATTCTGGCGGGAATCAGCATACAAAAAACGTGCGTATTTCCCGCGGGAGAAGTGCGGGATTGCCGCGGAAATTTCCGCGGCAATTCCGCAACGTGTGAACTTAGCCTCATACACAGTACCCAATACTCCTTGTATTACTGTGTCATCTTCACTACTTTCTTCAGCTCTGCTATGTCTTATACAGTTAGCACTGTACACAATACTCCATGTATCACTGTGTCATCTCCGCTGCACCGTTCAGCTCTGCTATGTCTTATACACAGTCAGTACTGTAGATAATACTCGAGCTATCACTGTCGTCTCCACTATTCTGTACAGCTCTGCTATGTCTTATACAGTAAGTCAGTACTGTAGACAATACTCCATGTATCACTATGTCATCTTCACTACACTGCTCAGCTCTGCTATATCTTATACACAGTCAGTACTGCACCTAATATTCCATGTATCACTGTGTCATTGTCAATACACCGCTCAGCTCTGCAGTGTGGATGATGATCACACTTTCCTGGTTTTCTGGCGTGGTTCAGAAGTCAATCAGGAAAATCCTAGATGGGGAAAGGGAGTCCCTAGACAGCCCTATAGAGCCGTCTCTATGCTTTCCCTGAGATAAGCGGAGCCACTCCCCTAAACAGGCACCCCCCACCAGGACCTCTTGGCCAATCATAGTAATGCCAGTAGCAAAGATGGCTACAGCATTACTATGATGCTATGCCATTCCAGCAAGTTTATTGGCTGTAAAACAGGCGCCAAACTTGCTGGGCAGGCATCCGAGCTTCCTGCCCGAATACATGAGGTGTTCTGCAGAGTTCCGAGCATGTCCGAGCACCCCGATGCTCAAGGGTTAACGGAGCATGTCCGAGCATGTTCGCTCAACACTACCGGGCACCAATTCAAAGCACAATCTGTAGTTCCTTCAGGAAATACACATCTAGTTCTTCTTCTTCTCCGCGTTTTCTGCAATTAATGCGGCCCGAACCGCTCGGCGCAGAGACCCCGTTCAGGCGGCGTTTCAAAGCCCTCGGTGGGGACAGGTGTGCTATGTATTTTTGGAGTCGATACGATTTGTATTTTTTTTAAAAAAATCGCATTTTAAACAAAAATTTTCCCATAGGAATTAATGGCGACCTTTCCATGACCCCCAACTGACATGGGTTGAAGCCACAGCGCAGGTGCAGTGACCTTACAAAGATGGCAGCTATGCAAATGCAGCTTCCACACATGACCCGTATCAGCTAATAGAAGCTGACAGATCGCTGATTAAAGGTCTTAAAGGGGCAGCGCAGGGCCCCAGGCAGCACACAGGGGCCCCAGGCAGCACACGGGGCCCCAGGCAGCACACGGGGCCCCAGGCAGCACACGGGGCCACAGGCAGCACAGGGGTCCCAGGCAGCACACGGGTCCACAGGCAGCGCGCCAATGGCTTCTAAAAAGCCCCACGGACGCCAAAGTGGCTTTAGAAGCCCAGTGTGCAAAAGTGGCCCCTGAGGGGCCCGGAGCGCCAAAGTGACCCCCAAGGCAAAGTGGCAGCATGTGTCAACATGGCTAAAGTGGCTACCGAGGTGCCGAATGTGCCAAAGTGGCTACCGAGGTGCTGAATATGCCAAAGTGGCTACCAAGTGGCCAAATTGGCTACCAAGTGGCCAAAGTGGCTACCAAGGTGCCGAATGTGCCAAAGTGGCTACCAAGTGGCCAAAGTGGCTATCGAGGGGCCGAATGTGCCAAAGTGGCTATCAAGTGGCCAAATTGGCTACCAAGTGGTCAAAGTGGCTACCGAGGTGCCGAATGTGCCAAAGTGGCTACCAAGTGGCCAAAGTGGCTACAGAGGTGCCGAATGTGCCAAAGTGGCTACCAAGTGGCCAAAGTGGCTACCGAGGGGCCGAATGTGCCAAACTGGCTATCAAGTGGCCAAAGTGGCTACCAAGTGGCCAAAGTGGCTACCAAGGTGCCGAATGTGCCAAAGTGGCTACCAAGTGGCCAAAGTGGCTACAGAAGTGACGAGTGTGCCAAAGTGGCTACCAAGTGGCCTAAGTGGCTACCGAGGTGCCAAATGTGCCAAAGTGGCTACCAAGTGGCCAAAGTGGCTACCAAGTGGCCAAAGTGGCTACTAAGGTGCCGAATGTGCCAAATTGGCTACCAAGTGCCCAAAGTGGCTACCGAGGTGCCGAATGTGCCAAAGTGGCTACCATGTGGCCAAAGTGGCTACCAAGTGGTCAAAGTGGCTACCGAGGTGCCGAATGTGCCAAAGTGGCTACCAAGTGGCCAAAGTGGCTACAGAAGTGCCGAGTGTGCCAAAGTGGCTACCAAGTAGCCAAAGTGGCTACCGAGGTGCCGAATGTGCAAAAGTGGCTACCAAGTGGCCAAAGTGGCTACAGAAGTGTCGAGTGTGCCAAAGTGGCTACCAAGTGGCCAAAGTGGCTACCGAGGTGCCAAATGTGCCAAAGTGGCTACCAAGTGGCCAAAGGGGCTACCGAGGTGCCGAATATGCCAAAGTGGCTACCAAGTGGCCAAAATGGCTACCGAGGTGCCAAATGTGCCAAACTGGCTACCAAGTGTCCAAAGTGGCTACCGAGGTGCCGAATGTGCCAAAGTGGCTACCAAGTTGCCAAAGTGACTACCGAGGTGCCAAATGTGCCAAAGTGGCTACCAAATGGCCAAGTTGCTACCGAGGTGCCGAATGTGCCAAAGTGGCTACCAAGTGGCTACACAGGTGCCGAATGTGCCAAAGTGGCTACTAAGTGGCCAAAGTGGCTACCGAGGTGCAGAATGTGCCAAAGTGGCTACCAAGTGCCCAAAGTGGCTACCGAGGTGCCGAATGTGCCAAAGTGGCTACCAAGTGGCCAAAGTGGTTACAGGGGTGCCGAATGTGCCAAAGTGGCTACCAAGTGGCCAAAGTGGCTACCGTGGTGCAGAATGTGCCAAAATGGCTACCAAGTGGCCAAAGTGGCTACCGAGGTTCCAAATGTGCCAAAGTGGCTAGCAAGTGGCCAAAGTGGCTAGCAAGGTGCCAAATGTGCCAAAGTAGCTACCAAGTGGCCAAAGTGACTACCAAGTAGCCAAAGTGGCTACAGAGGTGCCGAATGTGCCAAAGTGGCAACCAAGTGTCAAAATTGGCTACCGTGGTGCAGAATGTGCCAAAGTGGCTACCAAGTGGCCAAAGTGGCTACCGAGGTGCCAAATGTGCCAAAGTGGCTACCAAGGTGCCGAATGTGCCAAAGTGGCTACCAAGTAGCCAAAGTAGCTACCAAGGTGCTGAATATGTCAAAGTGGCTACCAAGTGGCACCAAGGTGCCAAATGTGCCAAAGTGGCTACCAAGTGGCCAAAGTGGCTACCAAGGTGCTGAATATGCCAAAGTGGCTACCAAGTGGCCAAAGTGGCTACCGAGGGGCTGTGTGCACCAAAGTGGCTACCAAGGATTCTTTCATGCCAAAATGGCTACCAAGGGGCCAAAGTGGCTAACAGGGGGCCATATACGACCCGTCCCAGGTTGTGCCATCGCTATACACAACATTCATATTCTAACTTTACTTTCTTACAGTTGACACCTGATACACTGCTGTAAAGCTGGCAGCGCTGTTCAAGCACCATGTATTTCCTTCAGGAAATGCCCATCTAGTTATTATTATTATTTATTTATATAGCGCCATTAATTCCATGGTGCTGTACATGAGAAGAGGTTACATACAAAATTATAGATATCGTTTACAGTAAACAAATTTACAATGACAGACTGGTACAGAGGGGAGAGGACCCTGTCCTTGTGGACTTACATTCTACAGGTGTATTTACTGTATGTAATAAATCTATTCTATCCTGTAGGCTCCTGCAATGATTTTACACTACGCGGCAGATGAATTGCCGGATTTTCTTCTATCTATCTATGTAATATACTCGTACATATATACAGTATACTGTATGTGTGTGTGCCACTGACATCTATTTATCTACCTATCCTATGTGTATATATCTATTCTATTCTAACCTGTCACACTGTGATATTACTGTACGCGGTAGATAAATTGCCGGATTTTCTTCTATCTATCCATGTAATATACTGTACTCGTACATACAGTACAGACCAAAAGTTTGGACACACCTTCTCATTCAATGATTTTTCTGTATTTTCACGACTATGAAAATTGTAGAATCACACTGAAGGCATCAAAACTATGAATTAACACATGTGGAATTATACATTACACTTTACAAAAAAGTGTGAAACAACTGAAAATATGTCTTATATTCTAGGTTCTTCAAAGTAGCCACCTTTTGCTTTGATTACTGCTTTGCATGCAGAAAAGGTGAACGGATGGACTCTACATGCCTAGTTCCCACCGTGAAGCATGGAGGAGGTGGTGTGATGGGGTGGGGGTGCTTTGCTGGTGACACTGTTGGGGATTTATTCAAAACTGAAGGCATAGTGAACCAGCATGGCTACCACAGCATCTTGCAGCAGCATGCTATTCCATCCGGTTTGCGTTTAGTTGGACCATCATTTATTTTTCAACAGGACAATGACCCCAAACACACCTCCAGACTGTGTAAGGGCTATTTGACCAAGAAGGAGAGTGTTGGGGTGCTACGCCAGATGACCTGGCCTCCACAGTCACCAGACCTGAACCCAATCAAGATGGTTTGGGGTGAGCTGGACCGCTCACCGCTTCAATTTTGAATAAATCCCCAACAGTGTCACCAGCAAAGCACCCCCACACCATCACACCACCTCCTCCATGCTTCACGGTGGGAACTAGGCATGTAGAGTCCAGACGTTCACCTTTTCTGCATGCAAAGCAGTAATCAAAGCAAAAGGTGGCTACTTTGAAGAACCTAGAATATAAGACATATTTTCAGTTGTTTCACACTTTTTTGTAAAGTGTAATGTATAATTCCACATGTGTTAATTCATAGTTTTGATGCCTTCAGTGTGATTCTACAATTTTCATAGTCATGAAAATACAGAAAAATCTTTGAATGAGAAGGTGTTTCCAAACTTTTGGTCTGTACTGTATATACAGTATATGTGTGTGTGCCACTGACATCTATTTATCTACCTATCCTATGTGTATATATCTATTCTATCTATTCTATTCTAACCTGTCACACTGTGATATTACTGTACGCGGTAGATGAATTGCGGACTTTTCAAATGCAATCAGTGTGTAAAAATCAGACAGCACTTACATGGTCCGAGTGCTGTGTGATTTATTTTTTCTCGCACCCATTGACTTCTATTTCGAGATGAGATCTGATTTCCAATTACAATCTCAGCATGCTGCGACTTTTTTCCAGTCCGATCGTGATCCGATTCGATTTGGAAAAAAAACGCAGATGAACACACAATGATAGAATAACATTGGTCCGAATGCAATAGAATTTTTAATGGGATTGCATTCGTCCGATTTCATGGCATGTGGGAATGAGCCCTAAGTGTGACTCCAGCCTAATTCTTTGACTAAGACCTTGCTTCAAATTCTAACAGTGTACTTGAAGTTCCTCTTCCATATGATTGTCTCCTATGTACAGACATATCTGTTGTGAATACTCTGGAGGCGTCTTCTGAGCTGAGGCTCCCTCCGGTGGTTGCTGAGGGTAATGAACTAATTGCTGAATGGCCTTCAGCTGGCTCTGAATGGTCTGATATAAGTGACCTGAGTTCCCATCAGCCTTCCCATCAATTGTTCTTCCTGGTCTTGCTTGTAGCTCAGCTTGCATTCCTGCTCTCATTCAGATAAGTGATTTGCTGTTTTTTTTTCCTCTGGTTGGATTTTCCTTGCTTGTTTGCTGTTTTGCAGTAGACTTCAGCCTGGTCCCCTTTTGGGGCCTGGCGCTGCAATTGTGCTCAGTTTGTGTTTGCACTTTTGCTCTGTTCCTTTGTCACTTTTTATTTGCTGAATTGCTGTGTGTTACACCAGAGATCTGATTTAGGTGGTAGAGATCGTGTGATCTCAGGTTTTTTTGTTAATCAGAAGTGTTGGTATTTTTGTCAGGGTTTTTTTGGGTTGCAGTCAGAATTCTTTCCTATACTTTTCTATCTAGACAGATTGGGCCCCAGCGTTTGCTCATTCTATTTTCTGTCTGTGTCCGTATTTTCTTCTTGTCTAACCGCCATTACATGTTTGGGGGCTTCCTATTTCTTTGGGGGTTCTGCTACGGGGCAGATAGCTTTCATCTTTCTGCCTTTAGGTGTAGCTATCTCTCCAGCTGTGACGAGGGGTCTAGGATCACTGTAGGTACGCTCCACGGCTACTTCTAGTGTTGCGGTTAGTTTAGGGTCCTGCAATCCAATAGGTTCCAACCTCTCTGGTGTACTGCTACTTTGCTATTTTTGCTGTTTCTCCTCAGCTACCGAAACATAACACATACCCTTCTCATAATTTCCTTAAAAAGTGAAGACATTCTTCATTCTTTCATGGGAAATTTCAAGTTTTCCCACTTGTCTACGTTTCTCATCCTTTAAGATTCATGCATTAACTTCACTTTTTTAACAACAACAGGCCACCCAGGTCTACATCTTTCTCGAGCTTCTCCTTCAGATTCCTGATTAACTCTTCTCTTTCTTTAAAACCCATGTTATTAGTCTAGTTGACTTCCAATGTCACATGAGGAGCTTTTTCTATGGGGAAGCTTTAATTACTTATTCTCACTTGCTCTTTTGGCTTCCATTAAAAAAAATCTCACTTACAGCAGACACAGAGAGTCACTGTACAGATCGATTAACTACAAAGAGATGCATAGTCAACATGTAGAAATACATGTTATCATGTGAATTTAATTTAGCAGGACCATGATGGCTATTTTAATTAATAATAATATTATCTTCCATAATGTTTTACAATGTACCAATGCTTTATCATAGAACCATTTGTCAATTAATGGATTTAGATACTAACCTTCATGTCTGTTTGTAGGTAAACTGATGACACAATAAATGGTGCTTTTCGTCAAGTGAAAAGAGCAGGGAGGTCTTCTTTAGTTCCCTTGCTTTCAAAAGTAGTGATAGATAATTCCAGGGGGCGTATGTAAAATTCTGTTCATTAAATCATTAAATCACAGTAAAGATATGCTCCTTATTTATGTAGAGCTTCTGTTTTTTTTTTTCTAAAAAACTGATTTTTGGAAATTGGCATTTGCTAGTTTGGTGGTATTAGTGAGCACATACCGTGGTGCAGGAAAACTGGGGCAATAACCAATAACTATGCTCCATTTTGGAGCCGCTCCCCTGCATACATAATCTCTGCTCCTGCACTCCTATATTACACTTCTATACCTATTCTCCACCTCCCTTCTATGGCTTGGATCTGTTCAGCATATTTTCTGACTTTTCCAGGAGTCCGGGAATGTCTATGCTCTTTATGTGATCTTTCTGGATATTCTGGGAGAGTTAGCAAGTATGAATGAAAGGCTTTCTAATTTTATGGAAATAAAGAAAATTATACAACTGTTAAAAAAGCAAAGAAAGATAAAATTTTTCAATATTATTGCATAGTGAACGAAAAGGAACAATCTTCTTTACTCTAGAAGAAAAACTTTCATTTTTCTCACAGAGATCTTTGAGAGATGTTTGATTTTTTAAAGAGCTGTGTACATTTGTGATTTAGGGACAATCAGGATGCATTTCCAGTCTGTAAATGTAATTATTGTTCTAAAGTCTAAATTCACTATGGTAACTTTCCACAATGAGTTTCTGGCGAATTTCTGATGCACAAAATACAGTGTATTACAGTTGCAGAAAAGTGGATGAGATTTACCTTAATCTCATGACCATTGTGGGTATTTTTTCATGGTGTGTAAACTAACCTACGGTGTGTATTTGAAATCTGCAATGTCAGCTTCTGTTGCGAGCTCACTGATTTTTATGTGCCGATTAGATGCAGAAAATACGCAGGTAAAAAACGTGCTAAAAACACGTTTAATCCCCACATGACTGGATCAACAAAATTTTGTTAAAGAATAGTGTTGAGCGATACTGCTCGATATCTAAAAATATCGTATCGAAATGGTATCGCCGATATCACTAAATATCGTCGATATCTGATTCCGATACCGGAAGTCCAATGTAAGTCTATGGGAACAAAAAATCGCAACCAAAAAAAACCTTTCTTTCGTTGTAAACACAAAATATACACACATAGAATACATATATATATATATACATGTCATTGTGACATATATATATACATATATTTATAGTTTATACACTTCTACATAGTAAAATAGACTCTGATTCAATTGCCGGGTAAAGCCGTGACATACCCCATAGAAGTCGATGGGCTCGGTGCCGAGTACCCCCAAAACCTCTTGCTCTGTGCGACTCAACTTGGGCGTCACGAACAGGATTCTGTAGCTCGCTATAAGCGAGTCCTGTGTGCCTGAATTGAACTGGTTTCTGTGCTTGAGAATTGCTAAAATCATCAGAGAATGTATTTGCCATTTTTCCGCCATATCTGCGTCACGACGAAGCACTGGTGAAGAAGAAGGGCGTGCTCTTCGTGGGTGTACACTCACTCAGTGGCGTGAAAACGATGGCCGACCACTCTAAATGGTACTGCAATGTAAGATCGTGCCCCACAGCTCTTCAGTTCCGCCTCCTCATCCTCCTCAGTGTGCGGAAACTAACACGAAGGTCCCGCCTCCCTACAAAAGAGGGGCCCTCTCCAGATGCTAATAACACATGTGACTTGGCAGAGATGGCTAATGGACACGAGCAGAAGTGTGAAGGGATGGAGCAGTCAGAGCTCTCCCCCCACGGAAGCGACCCGATCGCCACGGAACCACCGTTGGGCACCCGGCCTGGAAACCCTCCTACGCTGGAAGAAGTGGAGGATACCCTAAGAGGCCTGGCCCGGCACCGGGAGGAGGTCGCCAGGATGGAAGCCAGCTGGCGTGCCCTAAAACTAAACTTGCCATATCTGCGTCACGACGAGGCACTGGTGAAGAAGAAGGGCGTGCTCTTCGTGGGTGTACACTCACTCAGTGGCCGACCACTCTAAATGGTACTGCAATGTAAGATCGTGCCCCACAGCTCTTGAGTTCCGCCTCCTCATCCTCCTCAGTGTGCGGAAACTAACACGAAGGTCCCGCCTCACTACAAAAGAGGGGCCCTCTCCAGATGCTAATGACACATGTGACTTGGCAGAGATGGCTAATGGACACGAGCAGAAGTGTGAAGAGATGGAGCAGTCAGAGCTCTCCCCCCACGGAAGCGACCCGATCGCCACGGAACCACCGTTGGGCACCCGGCCTGGAAACCCTCCTACGCTGGAAGAAGCGGAGGATACCCTTAGAGGCCTGGCCCGGCACCGGGAGGAGGTCGCCAGGATGGAAGCCAGCTGGCGTGCCCTAAAACTAAACTTGGAGCGGCGTCAATCCCTCTTACCTGAAGTGTCTGTACCGGAAGGTGAGGCACCCGTTCTAGTAAGAGGAGTCCGTGCGGGCATCCCAGCCCTTGCAATGTGATCCGGTTGACGTTGTCGCAGTGGAGGCACCCGTTCCTGCAAAAACCTCTGCACCGGCAGCACCCCAGATCCCGCTGTCTGCCCCCGTCGCTGAGACAGAAGAAGCGACACCCGTCCTCATGGAGGAGGCCGCGCAGGCACCAGAGGTCTACCAGTCTGTACCGGAGCCCCGACTGTCATCTGTTCCAGAGCCGGCTGCTTCCTCCGCAGGTGAGCGCCGCCAGGACTGGGGGGCGCCAGGAGAGCTGCCGCAAACCGGACACTGTAAGCTGCAGTTTGATGGTGGAGACATGGAGCTGCTGGTGGAGGAGAATTTCAACCGGCGTCAGGAGGAAGAGTGGAGACGTTGGGAGCGGGAAGCAGAGCGACAAAGGGAGCAGCGAGAAACCCAAAAGCTTCGCCAACGTCAGCTGGAGAAGGACCGGGCAGATAAGGACCGGATGAGAAAAGATAAAGGAACCCTGTGGGAGCCGCGGCGTAAGGGTGCAGTACGGAGCTTTAAATTGAAAGGTGGTTGGGGCTTCATCCAGGAGCCTGGACTTTATTTAGAAGTTTTTGTGAACCGGCGGGACGTGGAGGCTCACCCTCCAGAAGGACACCCGGGGAGGGACCTGTTGCCAGGAGACTTGGTGACTTACACCCGACACTGGGGTTACAATGGATGGTACGCCCTAAATGTTACCAGGTGCGACCCCTACTCCCCAGAGTGTCAGGAACCTGTGAGACCCTCGGAGCCTTCAGCCTCCCACATCCAGGCCTCTGCAAAAGTGCCCACCCCACGCCGTAAATCTCCCCAGCCTCCCTCAGTGGTCTCCTCAGCAGCCCCAGCTATGGACATGATAAGTATAGCTGGCCCGTACCCGGCGCCTGTTAGGCCCCCTGGGGTTCGTTCAGTCCGGGACATAGGGGTCCAGACCCGGAGGGAGATGAAAGAGGTGCCACACAGACCCAGATAGCGGGTCACGACTTGACTGTACAGGCCACACGACGTCATCAGGTCCTGGTGGTCCTTGGTGTCTCGGATGTTTGGCAAGCATCAGAAGAGTACCAGGTGGTACCTGGAACACCCCTGCCAAAGAATTATAAATAACCCGGACAGGGTCCCTGTATGTAAATAGTTAAATATGTAAATATTTAAATTGTTGATGTACCCGGACGGGTGAATGTTCATAAAAAAAATTTTTAATTTAATAAAAAACACAACACAGTTTTCATTACTTTTATTACAGTCTCATCTTGCGACACCATCGATCTCCTGTAAAAAAATGAAAAAAAAAAACAGCAGTATACCACCTGTCCAACGCAGTCCATAGTAACGAGTGTCCCACGACGATCCATCTCTGCTACATCAGAATGACAGGCAGAGTCTGTCATCCCGGCGCAGCACAGCTGATTACCTGCTTCCCCGGCGGTGACGTCATCGGACTGACTGCTTTACGGCCGGGATTACCCAGCAGTCACTGCAGTTATCGCGAGAAACTGCATGTGACCGCCGGGGAGAAGAGAATGGCGGCCATGAAGCAGTCCAGGCCGTGACCGCCGGAGATCTTCTGCCAGGTAAGTGCCGCTGACTCCTGACAGACCCGACCGACGGACACTGACAATGACAGTGACAATCCCGATTCCGGTATTCGATATGACGAAAATATCGGTATTCGGAATCGAAAGGCCGATACAGCTAATATCGGCCGATATCCGATATTTGCAGTATCGTATCGCTCAACACTATTAAAGAAGCAAGTTCAATGAAAGTTTTTTCCTCTTAATATATTGCAGCCATCATTTTAACTAGCACTCATTTTCCCCTTCTACCAGTTATTTCTTCTCTTTTCCATTAAATATATGACACCACAGAAACAGAAAAACTCTTTAGAGAAACAAGAACTCTCTATTCCCTGCATAAGTCATCATTAGAACTACATTTCTAGTAACTGCAAAGTCCTTGGCAGCCCAGCTTTACCTTCTCTTCAGATCCTTACCCAGTTTCTCTGCTCCTCCCCCCTGCCAGGGACTTTGCAGTGATGTAGAATTATAATTCTAATGATGACTCATGCAGGGAAAAGTGGCCTCCTGTTTCTACATAGAAGGATTCATGTAGTCTGTTTTTAATCACATAATCTCATAGACTAAATGGAAAAGAGAAGAACTAACTGGGTAGAAGGACAAATTGAGCAATTGTAAGTGCACAGTGCCATACAGTATGCTGATTGCAATGTATTTAGAGATAAAATCTTTGATCGGAGTGCTTCTTTAAAGACAAATACCAGGAAATGTGAAAAATAAAGCAGCTTAATTTAAAACATAACAAAAAAAAGACAAAAATCGTAGCACCAAAAACGCAATAAAAATTGCAGAAAAAAAATTCAATGAAAAAAATGCAAGTTATTTAATATACCAAATAGTTGCAGACATGTTGCAGAAAATCTGCAAATTCCGAATATTACCAAATACTCAAATGTGGAAACTTACTAAGCAAAATGCACCAGTATTCTGCTTTGCTTAGCAGTAAACAAGTTTGAGTGCATAGTGTGTGCCACACTTAATCTGTTTTAGATCATTTTTGCATCCTTCTTAACAGTTTTAAAAAGTGTCTATAAAAACTGAAGCTAAAGATAAAACTGGAGAGTCAAAAAGAGCAAATAGGGTCTTAACTAGTGATGAGCGAATTTGTTCGGAAAACGATCACCAAACATAAATTCGGCATGAATATGGCACATTCGGATTCATGATCGGAAACACAAGCAAAATTTTATAAAATTGAAAAAAATCGGTAACATTTGGTAAAAGTGCGGTAAAATATTTGCGTTGCCACAAAAATATTTTCAGCACTTTAGCAATGATAGTGGTGGTGTATCATGAGCGTTTGGCACGTGTTTGATGAGTGGATGGGGTTTGCAGAGCTCAGAGGTGCGACGTTGTGGATGCTGCTTTATAGTTACATGCCTTGATTATTGCAGCACCTGATACTTATTATTGAACAGAGACCTGAAGTATTCTATTATAGTGTCTTAACAATTTTTCCTCTCAGGGCTCTGCTATCCCCCATTTATCGTTATACCATTTCTGACTGCCATATATATTGTACAATATTAGTGGTGTGTGCCAATGGGATATTGTTTTTCTGTCTGGCCAGATATTTCACATCTTATAAATTTGCCAATCATCAAGCTGCTTACATTATCTACCTCATGTTGATACCTTCTTTGTCTAAACTTTAATAATTTAATAAATTATATATTTTTGCAAAAAATCCTCCTTTTTTTGCGGATTTATTCAATTGTTTCATTGATACTGGTATTTTGGTCCGTTTTGCTTTGTTTTCCTTTTTTGGTGGTATATGGAAGCCCGGGAGGTATATCCGGTGGGCCACGGATAAAATTTGGTTCTCAGAGGTGCGACGTTCTTGTAAACAGTCATTTTTTCCCCAACTTTATGTGTGCACATTGCGGCTAGCCAATCAGAGCGCAAGAAACATCCACAAAGTCCTGACACAATGGCTTGTGTCATTGGCTGCTGAAATCACATGTCCCTCTCTGTATAAATAGCGGACATCTTGTTTTAGTGCCATTTTGACACTGTAAAACCGCAGAGAGGCTGCTCTTGATGTTGGCACTGTTAGCAGCAAGATTTTAGCTAGTTAGTTAGGCGGTTGTACAATACAGACCAAAAGTTTGGACACACCGTCTCATTCAATGATTTTTCTATATTTTCATGACTATGAAAATTGTAGAATCACACTGAAGGCATCAAAACTATGAATTAACACATGTGGAATTATACATTACACTTTACAAAAAAGTGTGAAACAACTGAAAATATGTCTTATATTCTAGGTTCTTCAAAGTAGCCACCTTTTGCTTTGATTACTGCTTTGCACGCAGAAAAGGTGAACGGATGGACTCTACATGCCTGGTTCCCACCGTGAAGCATGGAGGAGGTGGTGTAATGGTGTGGGGGGCTTTGCTGGTGACACTGTTGGGGATTTATTCAAAATTGAAGGCATACTTAACCAGCATGGCTACGACAGTATCATGCAGCAGCATGCTATTCCATCTGGTTTGCATTTAGTTGGACCATCATTTATTTTTCAACAGGACAATGACCCCAAACACACCTCCAGGCTGTGTAAGGGCTTTTTGACCAAGAAGGAGAGTGTTGGGGTGCTACACCAGATGACCTGCCCTCCACAGTCACCAGACCTGAACCCAATCGAGATGGTTTGGGGTGAGCTGGACCGCTCACCGCTTCAATTTTGAATAAATCCCCAACGGTGTCACCAGCAAAGCACCCCCACACCATCACACCACCTCCTCCATGCTTCACGGTGGGAACTAGGCATGTAGAGTCCATCCGTTCACCTGTTCTGCATGCAAAGCAGTAATCAAAGCAAAAGTTGGCTACTTTGAAGAACCTAGAATTTAAGACATATTTTTAGTTGTTTCACACTTTTTTGTAAAGTGTAATGTATAATTCCACATGTGTTAATTCATAGTTTTGATGCCTTCAGTGTGATTCTACAATTTTCATAGTCATGAAAATACAGAAGAATCTTTGAATGAGAAGGTGTGTCCAAACTTTTGGTCTGTACTGTATATCAGTCAGATAGTGTAGCTAGATAGTATCCAGTGTGGCTGCTAAATTTAAATTCTATCACTTTTTTTTGGACATTACTGAGGTCCACAGACAAAGCCAGCAGGGCACATGTCCTACAAGTGTGTTGTGCACTGGTTCTATTGTGCTCCATGCACGAGTATAGCATTCTAATTAATATTTTTTCGCTAGCTAAATGTGAAAAAGCCTGCTGTACCCCAGATTTTAGCTAGTTAGATGGGTGGTTGTATATCAGTCAGATACTGTAGGTAGCTAGTGTCCAGTGTGGCTGTTAAATTTACCTCCCAGTATTTTTTTGGAGCCATTACTGAGGCCCACAGACAAAGCCAGCAGGGCACATTATTATTATTATTATTATTATTATTATTATATATTTATATAGCGCCATTTATTCCATGGCGCTTTACATATGAAAAGGGGAAAAATATAGACAGATACAATAAACATGTGCTAGACAAGGGACGCATAAGTACAGAAGGAGAGAGGACCCTGCCCGCGAGGGCTCACAGTCTACAGGGATGGGTGAGAATACACTAGGAGAGGGTAGAGCTGGTTGTGCGATGGTTCAGTACACTGAGGATCATTGCAGGTTGTAGGCTTGTCGGAACAGGTGGGTCTTCAGGTTTTTCTTGAAGGTCTCCGTTGTTGGTGAAAGTCTGATGTTTTGCGGCAGAGAGTTCCAGAGTATGGGGGAAGCCCGGGAGAAGTCTTGTATGCGGTTGTGGGAAGAAGAGATGAGGGGGGAGTCGAGAAGGAGATCTTGAGAGGATCGAAGGTTGCGTGTGGGTAGGTAGCGGGAGACCATGTCACAGATGTATGGAGGAGAAAGGTTGTGGATGGCTTTGTATGTCATGGTTAAGGTTTTGAACTGGAGCCTCTGGGCAATAGGAAGCCAGTGAAGGGCCTGGCATAGTGGGGAGGCAGGGGAATAGCGGGAAGACAGGTGGATTAGTCGTGCAGCAGAGTGTAGGATGGACTGGAGTGGTGCCAGAGTGCTAGAGGGGAGGCCAGACAGTAGGAGGTTGCAGTAGTCGAGGCGGGAGATGATAAGGGCGTGCACTAGTGTTTTTGTGGTTTCATGGTTGAGGAATGAGCGGATCCGGGAAATATTTTTGAGTTTGAGGCGGCAGGAGGTGGCGAGGGCTTGGATATGTGGTTTGAAAGAGAGGGCAGAGTCGATGATCACCCCAAGGCACCGAGCATGTGGGACTGGGGAAAGCGAGCAGCCATTGACATTGATGGATAGGCCTGGTGGAGGGGTAGAATGAGGTGGGGGAAAGATGATGAATTCTGTTTTGTCCATGTTCAGTTTGAGAAAGCGAGCAGAAAAGAAGGCTGAGATAGCAGACAGACACTGTGGGATTTTGGTCAGTAGGGAGGTGAGGTCAGGTCCAGATAGGTAGATCTGCGTGTCATCGGCGTAGAGGTGATACTGCAAGCCGTGGGATTCTATGAGCTGTCCCAGGCCGAAGGTGTAGATGGAGAAGAGTAGGGGTCCTAGGACTGAGCCTTGGGGAACACCGACAGACAGGGGGCGAGGTGAGGAGGTGGTGTGTGAGAGGGAGACACTAAATGTTCGGTCTGTTAGGTATGATGAGATCCAGGATAGGGCCAAGTCTGTGATGCCAAGAGATGAGAGAATCTGTAGAAAGAGGGAATGGTCTACGGTGTCAAAGGCAGAAGACAGGTCCAGGAGAAGGAGGACAGAGTAGTGTCGCTTGCTCTTGGCGGTTAGCAGGTCGTTAGTGACTTTAGTTAGGGCAGTTTCAGTTGAGTGATGCGGTCGAAAGCCTGATTGTAACCGGTCAAAGAGGGAGCAGGAGGAAAGGTGGGAGGACAGTTCAAGATATACATGCTGTTCCAGTAGTTTTGAGGCGAAGGGGAGAAGAGATATCGGGCGATAGCTAGACGCTGAGGATGGGTCGAGAGAGGGCTTTTTGAGGATCGGGGTGATTGAAGCATGTTTGAAGGATGAAGGAAAGACACCATTTGTAAGTGAAAGGTTGAAGAGGTGTGTGAGAGTAGGGATGAAGACTGTGGCAAGGTTAGGGATGAGGTGGGACGGGAGTGGGTCAAGCGCGCAAGTGGTGAGGTGTGATCTTGACAGGAGAGTGGAGAGCTGATCTTCTGTCATGGTGGTGAAGCTGGTTTTGGAAGAACAGGGCTGAGTGGCTAAGAGGGGCATTGGGGGCTGCGGGCCAAAGCCTTCTCTGATAGTATCAATCTTTTGCTTAAAGAAGGAGGCAAAGTCTTCGACAGAAATGAGAGGAGAGGGAGGAGGTGCTGTGGGATGGAGTAGAGAATTGAAAGTGTTGAAGAGCTGTTTAGGGTTGTGAGACAGGGAGGATATGAGAGATGAGAAGTAAGTTTGTTTTGCGGCAGAGAGCGTGGACTTGAAGCTGGCAAGGGACTGCTTGTATGCGTTGAAGTGCTCGGTGGAGTGGGTTCTCTTCCATCTCCGCTCGGTAACCCTGGAAGCCCGTCTCAGTTCTTTGGTCAGGCGGTCAGCCAGGGCTGCCTGTTGATTGTACGAGTTTTGCTCTGCATGAGGGGGGCGGCCGAATCAAGTGTGGTTTTTATTGTGGTGTTATAAAATGTGGCAGCAGCATCTGTGTCATGAAGTGAGGCTATGTCTGTAAGAGGGAGGAGGGACTCAGAGAGCGATTGTAAATTGAGGTGTTTGAGATTTCTGCGAGGGTGGGTGAGTTTGTGGAATGGGGGATGCATACTAACAGAGGAGAGGGAAGAGAATGTCAGTAGGTTGTGGTCAGACAGGGGGAGTAGGGAGTTAGTGAGATTAGTGAGGGAACAGAGACGGGTGAAGATAAGGTCCAGCGTGTGACCGCCTTTGTGAGTGGCCGCAGAGGACCATTGAGTGAGGCCAAGGGAAGCTGTGAGCGAAAGAAGTTTAGAGGCCGCCGGGGTGGAAGTGTCAATGGGGATGTTGAAATCGCCCATGATGATGGTGGGGATGTCAGCAGAGAGGAAATTGAGTAGCCAGGTGGTGAAGTGGTCGAGAAAGGTGGAGATGGCTAGTTCCGGGGGGCGGTAGATGACAGCCAGTTGGAGGTTGGAGGGGGAATAGATGCGGACGGAGTGCACTTCGAAAGAGGGAATAGCAGCGGAGGGTGGAATTTGAATAGGGGTAAAGGAGCAGGTATCATACAGGAGTAAGCCAACTCCTCCACCACGTTTGTTGCTGGGGCGAGGGGTGTGAGAAAGATGAAATCCGCCATAGGAAAGCGCAGCTGGAGAGGCTGAGTCAGAGGGAGTGAGCCAGGTTTCAGTGATGGCAAGGAAGGAGAGTTTGTTGGTGATAAAGAGGTCGTGGACAAATGACAATTTATTGCAGACGGAGCGTGCGTTCCATAGTGCTCCGGGTAGGGGGACTGGGGGAGGGGGTGTGGATGGATAGGTATGAGGTTGACAGGGTTGCAAAAACGTATGGAAGATCGTGGCAGGGTGTTAGAAATGAGTGTGGGGATGTGATGAGGAGGGCCAGGATTTGGGGATACATCGCCAGCGATGAGGAGTAGCAGACAGAGCGTTAGAAGGTGGGAGCAGGATAAACCATGGTGTGGCCGTGTGTGTCTTGGTAAAAAGGATTGTATGTGGAGGAACAGTTCTGAGGGAAAGGTGAGATGGCTGGGGAGAATGGAGGGGGAAATGACTAATTCCTTACTAGGTGGGGGGATTACAGGGGATAGGAAGAAAGAAAGGAGGATGGGGGTGAAAGTGATAAGAAAATGAAACATAGTGGTTTTATAATCTGTTACCTTGCAGCCAAATTCCAGTCAAATTCTAGTCTAATTCACAGTAGTGTAATTAAAAATCTGTAATTTGAAATATGGGATTTGAAATATATGAAGCAGACTACGTCTGGAGCAGACCCATTGCACTGGTTATATCTGCAGCTAATGCCAATCAGGTGTGAGTGGAAAGTGGGCTGAGACTGCTCAGGCCAGATGCAGAGTTAAGGAAAGGTCATAAAAGGGGGTAGGGATTACACAGACCATTCGGATGTGTGGTGAAGATAAGAAGTATGGAGTACAATTATGTACACAGGAAGATGGGTGAGCAAATCATACCATTAAACAAAGCAATATACATGATGCATTCAGGAGCATAGAAAAGCTGGAGTTTTCATACCATTAACAAAGCAATATACATGATGCATTCAGGAGCATAGAAAAGCTGGAGTTTTCATACCATTAACAAAGCAATATACATGATGCATTCAGGAGCATAGAAAAGCTGGAGTTTTCATACCATTAACAAAGCAATATACATGATGCATTCAGGAGCATAGAAAAGCTGGAGTTTTCATACCATTAACAAAGCAATATACATGATGCATTCAGGAGCATAGAAAAGCTGGAGTTTTCATACCATTAACAAAGCAATATACATGATGCATTCAGGAGCATAGAAAAGCTGGAGTTTTCATACCATTAACAAAGCAATATACATGATGCATTCAGGAGCATAGAAAAGCTGGAGTTTTCATACCATTAACAAAGCAATATACATGATGCATTCAGGAGCATAGAAAAGCTGGAGTTTTCATACCATTAACAAAGCAATATACATGATGCATTCAGGAGCATAGAAAAGCTGGAGTTTTCATACCATTAACAAAGCAATATACATGATGCATTCAGGAGCATAGAAAAGCTGGAGTCCTACAAGTGTGTTGAGCACTGCTTCTATTGTGCTCCATGCACAAGTATAGCTTTCTAAATAACATTTTTTCACTAGCTAAATGTGAAACAGCCTGCTGTATCCCACTTTGTCATTTAGTGCTGTGGTGATATAAAACTGTCTACAGACTTAAGGCAAATTAAAAAAAAATTATAATTTTTTCTGTTGCTGAATGTGATACAGCTCGCCGTATCTCAGGTTGTCATTTTGTGGCAGTGATATGAAGCTGTCTGCAGAACTCAAGCACATTAAAATATTTATTTTTTTTCTGTTGATAAACGTAAAGCAGCCTGCTGTATCCAAACTTTTCATTTAGTGGCGTTGAAATTGTTCTGTGTGCAGAGATGTTGCACATTAAAAAATGTAAATTTTTTTTTTTTAACAAACTGATACAGCAGCTGAGATCTGAGTTTGAAATTTTTTTCAGCCTATCTTCTAAAATTATGTGCCCCTTTGCATCCAATTTCTCATGGGCATAGAATGGTAGAGTTGGAAGGGACCCCTTGGGTCATCTGGTCCAACCCCCTGCTCAAAGCAGGATTCACTAAATCATCCAAGACACATGTCGTCCAGCCTGTGTTGAAAACTTCCATTGAAGGAGAACTCACCACCTCTCTGGCAGTCCCGTTCCACTCATTGATCGCCCTAACTGTCAAAAATGTTTTCTAATATCTAATCTGTCTCCTCCCATTCATTCATCCCATTTCTTCTAGTCTTTCTGCGTGCAAATGAGAATAAAGATGATCCTCTACAATGTGACAGGCCCTTTAAATTTGAACAGCAATAAGTCCCTCTCA
>JARQOD010008730.1:0-34436 GCA_033576555.1 Oophaga sylvatica
TATCCAACTTAGAGACCCAAAATTTGAAAGGGGAAGAGGCATCTGGGAGTACACTTAGAGGGAAAGCCAAGTAGTCTGTCACCATCTTACGGAAACGTTTCTTCCTGGTGACTGGAGCCGTCTCGGATGGTGTAGACCTTGCTGGCGCTGTCCACAAAACTTTGCCACATTTGTAACATACAGTTCTTGCCCTGTGCAGAGGCGCTGCTTCTGATCCCTCTTGTTGTAGAGGTGTCTACACTGCCTCGACGCACAGAGCTGCTTTGTAAAGCAGTAGCAGCAGCAGCAGCACCTCTCTCGGCTGGAATGTACAACAGTATGGATTGCACCAGTGTGTCTTGGTACTCCTGCATTTTACGGTCCCGGTTCACTGGTGTGATGAGGGTTTGTAAATTGTCCCAATAGCGAGAGTCTAGGAGGGTGTACACCCAATAATCTGACGTGGTGAGAATGTGGGCGATGCGGCGGTCGTTTCTCAGGCACTGAAGCATGAAATCAACCATGTGCTGCAGACTCCCAACTGGCCAACAAAGGCTGTCCTCTGGAAGAGGCGTCATCTCTGTCTCCTCTGCATCACCCCACCCTCGCTCTACATACTGACTAGAGCGTTGTGTACCTCCCTCTGTAGGGATTTCTTCCTCCTCCATTGACTCCTCCTCCTCCTCATCCTCCTCACAAAGTGAGCCCTGCCCAGCCCTTTGTGAGGAACCACGTTGCGCTGACTGTCCTGAAGGTAATTGAATTTGTGACTCCTCATCCTCCACCTCTTCCAAAACCTCTTCCTTTAGTGCTTTCAGTGATTTCTGAAGCAGGCAGATAAGGGGGACAGTCATGCTGACTAGTGCATCATCTGCACTCGCCATCCGCGTTGAGACATCAAACGCCCGCAAAACGTCGCAGATGTCCTTCATAGAGGCCCACTCAGTAGTGGTGAAGTGTGAACGGCGCAAATTGCGAGTTGATTGCGCCTGTTGCAGCTGATACTCCATTACTGCTGGCTGCTGCTCACACAACCGCTCCAACATATGTAACGTGGAATTCCACCTGGTGGGTACGTCACATATGATGCGATGTTCAGGAAGGCGAAATCTGACTTGCAGAGCTGCAATGCGCGATCTTGCCATGCTGGAACGTCGCAAGTGAGCGCACTCTAGGCGGTCCTTGTGCAGCAGTGCATCAAGATCCGGATAGTCCCTCAAAAAACTCTGCACGACCAAGTTGAGCACATGTGCCAGACATGGTATGTGAGTGAGGTTGCCAAGGCCCAGAGCTGACACCAGATTTCAGCCATTGTCACACACTACCAAGCCTGGCTGGAGATTAGCTGACAAAAACCACACATCGCTCTCCTGCTTGATGGCATCCCAGAGCTCCTGCGCTGTGTGGCTTCGATTCCCCATGGGAATTAATTTCAGTACGGCCTGTTGACGTCTGGCCACGGCTGTGCTCATATCGGTCACAACAGGTAAGCGTTCACGGGTCCATGTGGAGGTATACCGTGACGGCTCATGCAGCGATGATTCTGAGGAACTGGAGTAGGAGGAGGAATCAATGTGCACAGACTGGATTCCTGCAACCTTGGAGTTGGCAGAACACGTACAGCGCCACTGGCAAGATCTGTACCCGGCTCCACAACATTGACCCAATGGGCAGTGAGGGAAAGGTATCGTCCCTGGCCATGGGTACTGGTCCACGCATCGGTGGTCAGGTGGACCCTGCTACTGACGGCGTTTAGTAGCGCATGTTTAATGTTTCCCTCGACATGTTTTTGCAGAGCAGGGACAGCTTGCCTGCTGAAATAAAATCGGCTTGGCACATTATATTGTGGGACTGCCAATGCCATAAAGTTCCTGAAACTGTCAGTCTCCACCAGCCTGAATGACAGCATTTCAAGGGACAGGAGTTTTGCAAGGCCAGCATTCAGAGCCTGTGCTCGTGGATGGTTTACCGAGTATGGCCGTCTTTTATCCCATGCTGTGTTACCGATGGCTGTTTTTTGTTCTGGGAGTGTGACGATGACTGTGAACTTGCTGCAGTGGGTGGAATAACAGTTTCTCTATGGACAACAGTGACCGAGGTTCTTCCATGGAGATCCTGTGAGGAAGCCGAAACAGGTGTGTGAGAGCTGGAGGTAGAGGCTCGAACATGACCTAAAGATGTAGGTGCTGCTGTAGGTTGGCCTACATCTCCAGTGTGTCTTTGTAACTCAGCTACGTGCTTTGTCCGTACATGTGTCCACATATTTGTGGTATTCAGGTTCCTGATATTTTTACCTCTTTTAACTTTTTGCTTACACAGCTTGCATTGAACATAGCAAATATCATGTACAAGTCTGTCAAAAAAGGACCACGCAGTGCAAGTCATGGGAGCGCCAATTTTGACAGTTCTAAGAGAACTGCTCCCAACAGGTGCCAAACTGGAGGCTACAGGCAAGCGAGTCTGCAGCCTACCTCTCCCTCCTCTTTGTACCGTTGGGACAATCTCTTCCTCAGAGCTGCTCCCACCACCTTCCTGTTGCTCACGCCATGTTGGGTCTCGGACTTCATCATCTCCACTACCCTCTTCCAACACCTGCTGCTGTTGGATGGTCTGGGCAGCACCATGCTCCACAAAACCTGGCACCTGAGTCTCATCATCATCATAAGATGCGTTCTGCGGTGTGCTGTCCATCGGCACTGGCTCACCCGCCTCTTCAGATTGAGAGAGACACAGCTGTTGCGCATCACTGCATACTCCCTCTTCTTCAAATTGCAGAATGCTGCTTGCCTGTGCCCGTGTTTGCGAGCCAACAGATTCTGAGAACAGAAGCAGAGACTCAGCTGGCTCCTGTACAGAACTCTCTGACTGCCTTGGCAATTTGACAGGCGGTGAACAGACAGATGGTTGCTCAACAGTGTTGTGTTCCTGAGAGGAGGTGGAAGGAATTGAAGTCGATGCATTGGCTGCCATCCAACCAACAACGGCTTCAATTTGTTCTTCCCGCAGCAGGGGGGCACGCCGAGCTCCTACCAAAGTGCGCATAAAGGAACGCTCACGGGGATAAATGGTGGATGCTGTGTCACTGAGGGCGGCAGCAGACACAGAATCCCCACTCCTCTCCCTGCTGAAACTCCACGGCCACGACCACGTGCCTTACTCACTGACTTCTTCATCTTGGTAGATTGATAAAGATAGTCAGAAAAGTTATAAGGCCTAAGTGTGGTTATTACGCAGAGACTGAAGTGAACACTGAAACACAACTGTCCACAATCTGTGAAAGGCTACTCCTTTGTCTACTTCTATAGTGTTTGCAACCAATGTATTGGATACGGATGGAAGCGCGTCACACTAATAGATTATATTTATTTTAAATGGAATGGAGCAGAACCAATTGGAGAGAAATGAAAAGGATGAGGCACTGAGACACGCTCAGCAGAGTACAAGCAGCAGTGCTTGAACAAGTAACTGAGCGTGATGTGCATCAAAAAATAAAAAACACAGACTGAAGTGAACACTGAAACACAACTGTCCACAATCTGTGAAAGGCTACTCCTTTGTCTACTTCTATAGTGTTTGCAACCATGTATTGGATACGGATGGAAGCGCGTCACACTAATAGATTATATTTGATTTTAAATGGAATGGAGCAGAACCAATTGGAGATAAATGAAAAGGATGAGGCACTGAGACACGCTCACAGAGTACAAGCAGCAGTGCTTGAACAAGTAACGGGAGCGTGATGTGCACTCAAAAAATAAAAACACAGACTGAAGTGAACACTGAAACACAACTGTCCACAATCTGTGAAAGGCTACTCCTTTGTCTACTTCTATAGTGTTTGCAACCAATGTATTGGATACGGATGGAAGCGCGTCACACTAATAGATTATATTTATTTTAAATGGAATGGAGCAGAACCAATTGGAGAGAAATGAAAAGGATGAGGCACTGAGACACGCTCAGCAGAGTACAAGCAGCAGTGCTTGAACAAGTAACTGGAGCGTGATGTGCACTCAAAAAATAAAAAACACAGACTGAAGTGAACACTGAAACACAACTGTCCACAATCTGTGAAAGGCTACTCCTTTGTCTACTTCTATAGTGTTTGCAACCAATGTATTGGATACGGATGGAAGCGCGTCACACTAATAGATTATATTTATTTTAAATGGAATGGAGCAGAACCAATTGGAGAGAAATGAAAAGGATGAGGCACTGAGACACGCTCAGCAGAGTACAAGCAGCAGTGCTTGAACAAGTAACTGGAGCGTGATGTGCACTCAAAAAATAAAAACACAGACTGAAGTGAACACTGAAACACAACTGTCCACAATCTGTGAAAGGCTACTCCTTTGTCTACTTCTATAGTGTTTGCAACCAATGTATTGGATACGGATGGAAGCGCGTCACACTAATAGATTATATTTATTTTAAATGGAATGGAGCAGAACCAATTGGAGATAAATGAAAAGGATGAGGCACTGAGACACGCTCAGCAGAGTACAAGCAGCAGTGCTTGAACAAGTAACTGGAGCGTGATGTGCACTCAAAAAATAAAAAACACAGACTGAAGTGAACACTGAAACACAACTGTCCACAATCTGTGAAAGGCTACTCCTTTGTCTACTTCTATAGTGTTTGCAACCAATGTATTGGATACGGATGGAAGCGCGTCACACTAATAGATTATATTTATTTTAAATGGAATGGAGCAAAACCAATTGGAGAGAAATGAAAAGGATGAGGCACTGAGACACGCTCAGCAGAGTACAAGCAGCAGTGCTTGAACAAGTAACTGGAGCGTGATGTGCACTCAAAAAATAAAAAACACAGACTGAAGTGAACACTGAAACACAACTGTCCACAATCTGTGAAAGGCTACTCCTTTGTCTACTTCTATAGTGTTTGCAACCAATGTATTGGATACGGATGGAAGCGCGTCACACTAATAGTTAAATTGCATGGAGCTGCAAGAATTACACTGAAGGAAAAAAAAAATTGTCTGTGAGTGACATGTGCAGATGCCTACAGACAGCGTTGCATGCAGAGCAAACTGCAGCGTCACCTGCACTCACACACACCTTGCAGAGCTGTTAAAACAACACTGCAGGCAAAAGGAAGCTTTACACAGCGGTTGGTGCTAGCCTGCCTACAGCACAGTACACTAAATCGCAATCTCTAACTGTCCCTCAGAGTCAGCACAGCAGCGTTCTGTCCCTTACTGAATTCACAGCACAGTGACGCTAAAATGGCGGCGGCGCCTTTTATAGTGCATTCTGACATCATTTCAGCATCCAATCACAGCCATGCCATTAGTTAACATGACCGCAGCAGTACAGGATGTGCCCACACTTCTTAGGATTCCTCATTGGCTGACTAAAATCACATTGCCTCGCAAAGAATTATGGGAACTTCCGATTCCGGTATTCGATAAGACGAAAATATCGAAACGAATTATCGAAAGGCCGATAGAGCTAATATCGGCCGATAGCCGATATTTACATTATCGTATCGCTCAACACTACTCTGCAGACATCTTTCCGGTGGGAGTCAATATCTGGGGAGAAGATGAGAATATCATCCAGATAGACTACGACTGAGGTGGAGCGCATATCCCGGAAGATGTCATTAACAAAGTCTTGGAAGATGGCTGGGGCATTACAGAGCCCGAAGGGCATCACCAGATATTCATAGTGCCCATCTCTGGTATTGAAAGCCGTCTTCCATCTGTCCCCCTCACGGATGCGAATTAGGTTATAAGCACCCCGCAGATCTAATTTAGTAAATACCCTTGCTCCCCGTAGCCTATCAAAGAGCTCTGAAATCAGGGGCAACGGGTATTTATTCTTAACTGTAATGGCATTAAGACCCCTGTAATCGATGCACGGACGTAATTCTCAATTCTTCTTCTGAACGAAGAAGAACCCCCCCCCTGCAGATGACACTGACTTCCTAATGAATCCTCTTGTCAGATTTTCCTGAATGTATTGAGACATAGCCTCCGTCTCCGGGAGAGAAAGGGGATAGACTCGTCCCTGAGGAGGTTCTGCTCCGGGAAAGATGCCAATAGGACAGTCATAGGGACGGTGAGGCAGAAGGATCTCCGCAGCCTTCTTGGAGAACACGTCTGCATAGGCCCAATAGTATTTGGGAAGGGAAGTAAGATCTGCGGGTATCGCTATAGTAGCCACCTGAATGCATTCCCTCATACATCTGCCTTTACACGACTCATTCCAACCCAATATCCTCCCAGAGATCCACTCAATATGTGGGGAATGGAAACAGAGCCAGGGCATCCCCAGCAATATCTCGTCTATTCCCTTGGGAATGACAAGGAGTGAGATAATCTCCTGATGGGAAGGGGACATAGATAACGTGAAAGGGATGGTCTGATGTGTGATTTGTGAAGGCAGTGTCGACCCATTCACTACTCGAACAGTCACGGGTTTGGCGAGCATCACCAGAGGCATAGAGTGGCGGAGAGCAAAGGTAGAGGACATGAAATTTCCTTTGGCTCCAGAGTCCACACAAAGCGTAACTGTTATAGTGGATGAGCCTAAATTGATTGTCCCCTTAAAGGACAACTTGGAGGCGTGTACTGCTGTGTCTAGTGAACCCCCTCCAATGGTTACTAGACGTGGTCGATTCCCGACCATTGTGGACATTTATTAGCATAATGCCCTAACTGTTGGCAAACATTACAAATCACAGGTACTCGAGCGGCCCAAGACTTAGGTCTCGCTCGAGAAACCTCTATGGCCTCAGAGGAATCGGGCGCCTGAACGAAAGATTCAAGAGGTCTGGTGACCCAGCCGGAACCTCTGCCTACACTGGGTCCGCTCCAACCTCCGCTCGTTAAAACGGAGGTCGATGCGGGTAGATATGGTAATGAGCTCCTCCAGTGTGGTGGGAATCTCCCTGGTGGACAAGGCGTCCTTCACATGGTCTTCCAGTCCCCTCCAGTACACTGGTAAAAGGACTTTATCTGGCCACTCCAGCTCAGAGGCCAGAGGCCGAAATTGGACTGCGACCTGGCTGACCATGGATGAACCCTGGGTGATTGCCAACAGTTGGAGAGCCGTATCGTGGGTGACACGAGGTCCTAAAAAGACCTGTCTCAGAGTATCCAAGAAGAGAGGAGCACTCTGCACCACACGATCATCGCGCTCCCACAACGGCGTTGCCCACTCCAACGCCCTGCCCGACAAAAGGGATATGATAAAACCCACTTTCGCCCGCTCCGTGGGAAAACGTGCAGCCAGAAGCTCGAAATGTATGGCGCACTGACTGACGAAACCCCGACATTGTTTACTGTCACCAGTAAACTTGTCTGGAAGTGGGAGGCGGAAAAAAGTCGGAGCAGGGGTAGCAGAGGACAAAGTGGCTGCAGCCACACTAGCAGCCTGAACAGCGACTGCGGTAACATCCACAGCTGAGGTTGTCGCTCAAGAGTCGCCAACCTGCCCTTCCGCTGCTGGATATACCGCTGCAGACGCTGG
The DNA here is from genome assembly GCA_033576555.1 of Oophaga sylvatica. NCBI lineage: Eukaryota > Metazoa > Chordata > Amphibia > Anura > Dendrobatidae > Oophaga > Oophaga sylvatica. The sequence continues at coordinate 7,479 of JARQOD010008730.1, forward strand.
TCGTCCGCCATTTTACTAGCCAGACCCTGGCGCTAGTATACTGTTAGGGTCTGCGGAACGCACCAGATAAATATAAATAGTGGGTGCGTTCGCAGCCCGGGGTCCACCGTGCAGGCAGAGCCTGCTGCTAGTAAGATGGCGGTATAGGCGAACTCTGTTACTTCACAGAGTTGCAAATATAGATACTGTGGCCCTATATGGCGGTATAAGCAAACTCTTTACACCACAGAGACGCAGAGATAGGCACTGTGTCCTGTTAACTCCACAGGGATACACAGATAACTGCTGTGCGGATAGTAGTCCGTGGTCATGCAGTCAGCAACGCAATCAAGCAACTCCTCACCGGTGAAACCGGTATTCAAGGGCTTATTTCAGCCAAGCCCTAAACACGTGCATACAAATCTCCTCACCAGAAGTGCCGGTATTCTAGGTGCTTATTTCAGCCGAGCCCTAACCACATGCGTGCATGATCACACTGGCGCAAAGCACATAATGCAATTGATACAAGCGCATGGCCACATGGCCATACAACCCTTTTATAGTAGCAACTACAGGACCTGCCAGAAAAGGACCAATGAGAAACTGTTCCAGAACACATGTAGTTTCAGGACCTTCCTGGCGGACCAATAGGAGCTGCTGCAGTACCTGAGCATGTGACCCCTGATCTCCAATGAGAGATCTTATCATGGGCATGCTCAGAAGGGGAAACGCAGGACTAAGTCCTAAAGACGTCTGCTCGCCGCTGACCAGTACTGACCACAATAGCAGAACCTGGAGAGGCAGCAGTAAACCTCTGCACAGTACTAGGCTGTGCAAGACACTGGGACCGACGTCTCTGCTGAGGAGACTCCACTGCGGCAGGAGACGGATGGGGGACCACAGCGGGAATGGCTCGAGATTCCCCCTGTGCAGAAGCGGGAACTCGACCTCTAACAGATACCACATCAATATCTGGGAGGAAAGGGGAAAACAATCATTAAGAAAAATCTTCCTCTCCCACAGCCCCTGGAACAGACATGCATAGGACGGCGCAAGGCCGCCCCCATGGCTGTTCCCTGGAGCTGTAAGTAGAGCTCCCCTTTGAAAATAAAATAATTATGAGAGTAGTATAGAAGACATATTAGTCATCAAACTGAATTTGACAGGTGGTCACGCCCCCTATCATTTTATCAGGCTTCTTGTGGATTTGATCTGTCTGTGCTATCAGAGTTCTATCAAAGTGTCTCTCATTTTGATTTTATATTCCTGAAATTTTACTCAGACTTTATATATATTTATTTGCTAGAAGTCTTATGAAATACTAATCTATTTGCTCGAACTGATTTTTAAAGATTTTATAGTAATGACTATTTCATAATCCCCCTCACTAAAGATTGTGATTTTATATGAGACTTATAACCCGGTCTCATTGTGCGGGCATATTATGTATATGGCCAATGCGGTATTGTAAAAGTTTAAAAGATTCTATTGTAATAAATAAATAGATACCGGTGATAGACACATCTTTGAGAGACATGTTGGGACATATTTAAAATTTTGATTTTATATGAGACTTATAACTCCCGTCTCATTGTACAGGCATATTATGTATACGTGTTACAACATCATTCACTATAAACCGGCTGTTTTATTCATAATTAAAAAAAGTAATGACGCGGTATTGTAAAAGTTTAAAAGATTTTATTGTAATAAATAAATAGATCTCAAAGACATTTCAATCATATAAAATTTGTACAGAATAATATAAAAGCAACACATGTACTCAAACATTACTCAACAAATAAATAAGACATTACAATACTAACATCATACAAAATAAATAATTAACAAGTACATCTTAACAAATAGCATTACACATCATACAAAATAAATAATTAACAACTACATCAGCTTCATCGTGAGCCACATGGATTGTAGTAGCGGTAGAGACCTTTTTTTAGGTAGCAGAGTTCCCCGTGTGGTACCTAATGACGGCGAGTGCAAAGAATGAATTGTATGGGGTGCTGGGTCTAGTCGCATCGGTGTAGATACACCTTCGCTGGGTGCCATTTTTAATTTGTCTAAATGCTGTCTAGTAGTGGGATTACCAACAACAGTAGATGGTATATTTAGTTCGGCCATAGCTCGCATAAACGATTCCCAGCCCCTAGGTAAATTCCTGATGGTCAGAGCGTAACTCTGCGTTGTACTATGTACCAAATCCAGTAAGTTAGACCCAGGTATTACAGCACCCTTGAAAATAAATTCGGCTTTATCATTCCAGTCTGTCACATTTTTATTCTGGAGTAACCTGTTTAGTAAAAATTCAGCATTCTTTTTATATCTTTGGTTTATATGAGTTATAATTTCAGCGATCTCTTGATTTTTATCAGGGTCGGTATTTGGCGGTTGTTGGCGATCAGGATCAGGAGTGCTAACGAGATTTAAAGTTGTTAATTCTTTCGAGCTGTGTTTCGTATGTACCAAGTAGCGCTCCAGCACGGAGCTATACATTTTAATTTTCACGTCATCGGGGATGTCATGACGTTGTAGAACAGAGTTAATTTCATCATCAATATGGCAAATAACAGTTTCGCGTATGCTATCGGTAGTTGGTGGTCTTAGCTTGACCAGCTCCTGTTTGGGGACTAGATACATTTTCTCTGCATGCTCCATTATTTGCCTGCGAGCAGACTCGTATTATGGGTATTGAAAAACCTAAAAGAGGGCCGATAAACCCACCTGTCTGATTCAGTAGGCGTTTCTTTTTCTTTATGGACTGCGATCTATCACTCAGGGTTCTTATACAGTAGCTTTACGCCACTTCTTTAGTATGCCTTTTTGACGCTCTTACAGCGGGATTCTGCCTTTTAAGATGTTTAAAGCAAACTCGCCTATGGCTGAAACCAAATCCACCTCGCAGTGTGCAAAATAGATTTCCGGACGGATGGAGGTGCTTTCACGAGGGTTTTTAAGAGAGCCCAGTTACGACGGAGTCTCTCGGACATCTTTACATCACAACGCACACAGCGTGGAATGTGCGATGTCGCATAAAAATCACTTTTTAGAAGTGATTTTCTTCTGAACATAGACAGCGGGTAATGCCGGTGGAAACAACCCCGTCCGTAAGCGCAGGTCCTCAGGGGTATTAGCTCTCAAATCGACCAACAAATACCCATAAGGCTCCCGCGTGGCATCCTCAAATGCTTCTAGGAAAAAACGTGTTTTTCCGGGGTACATCTGGCGAGCTAGAGTTAAAATTTGTAATTTATCTCGAGGGTTATTAAAAAACACCATGTACTTTGTGTTTAAATTTATGGTGCGGCTTTTCTTACCCTGACAAAATATGTTTTGTACCAGGTAGAAAATACTGAGATTTCTGTGGTGGACATACTTGATAAATGCTTTTTGTATCTCACAATTTTTGCTAGCACTCTCCATGAGATCATCAACAATCGCCAAATTCACCTTGTCCGGCGGGAATAATTCGTCATCTACGAATGTATTCGGCAGACCCTCCGCAAATCTGGTGTTGGGAAAAGAAAGATATATTTCATCATATAGTTTCTGCCAGCATGAATAAAACCAAACAATATTATCTGGTTTGTGAGAGAAATTAGTTTCAATATTATAAAGCAATTGTTTTACAAAATAACTCTCTCCAGAATTAGACGGCCCCGCTAGAATGCACGAGAGCGGGTGTTGTAGCCGCGTATCCATCACGATACTCGGCTAATAGCGAGACCCGTTGCTGTACGACGATACGCTTCTGACTTTCTTCGGGAGAACTGCGTGAGTAGTCCAGAACTAGATCTTTCAGACTGCTAAAATTAATAGAGTTACCAACATTTAGCGTTATTCCCTGCACTTTTAAGACACTTCCCCCCGTGTCGAGTTTGTAGCCGTAAGTTTTGGGACCAACAGAAAAACTCTGTGATGTATGTACCCGCGGCTATTTCACTCGCTTGCCACTCACCTTCCCTGCGCACAAAAATAAACGAATCTGTATCGTGATAAAGACGCCTCTCCTGCAGGCGGGCCAACAACGAATAGATCTCTAGTAGCGCATACGCGGTTGTAAAACGGTCTATAAAATACAACATTGAAATCTCTTAGAAGGGGAGGAACAGTTACCTAAAAAACACACCGGGGCCCCTAACAGCACTGGTGCATGTTAGATTAGATCGCTGACCAAACCTCTCCCATAAAGAATTTAAGAAAGACTTGGAGATCCGTCTATGTGCACATTCCGTGGGCTGTGAATTTACAGCGCGTGTATTGCAAAGGGTGAACATTAATTTATTGACGAGTTTTAGCCAGAGAACGGGAAAAAATAAATCTCTCGGGGGATAGCCCTTGACCTTAGCAATACCCTTGTATTTTTTAATGAAATCAATGCTGTCGGGGTGCCCTACAGGGCATGTTCTAGCTTTGTTTACAAAATTTTCAAACAATTCATGCCACTCATTCACCCATAGAGCGCTTATGACATGCCCGCAGCTCTGTAGGTAACTCTTTGTAGCTAAAAAGGCATAATATAAGTGCCTGAAGTTTGTGCCCTTATTTGTATCATTTTCATTATAGCACGCCCCATAGCCGTGGTAAAAACAGCACGGAAATTCATAGTCTATGTGTGGGCCGCAGACATGTGCATCACCAGCTAAAAAATATTTCGCTTGTTTTTTACCCCCGCACAGAGTATGTTGAATGTCAGTGTTCTCTGTAGCTGCTACATACATGACAATTGAATGTACACGCTCCAAATTTACAAATCTGAAATGATCGGTATGTATGCGAGCTGTGAAATTGGGTAGGCCACGCTGCTGCTGATAAAAATTATGTAAACATTCTGAATGATCTAGGCGCACCTCACAATCATAAACACTATTACCTACAGAGGCTGCATCATGATGCTCGCTGCATTGGCCATTTGGATACTCACGGCTGTCGACACCACCAGCCTCATCATAGTTGTGTAAATGGGATGTGAGAATATGTGACAGCCTCTGGGAGTAATGCTTAGCTATTGATGCGTGAGCTGACTTTTCCCCGCCTCTAGCGGCTTGCGAGTTTATTGTGCTAACCAACATTTCTAGAACCTTCTTAACGACTCTAGCTCTATAAGATCTTTGTGGAATTATTTTAATTAATTTTTCAACTCATAATCATCCATTCTTAGTCACACAAATTTATGTAAATTCACAGATGGTGATTGTACATTTGCATCATTTTGTTTAAAATCACATAGTTCGGCGATAATGTCGGGTGTTGGACACGCATTTATCAGTCTTTCATACGTGTCACAGAAAGATTTTAGCTTGTTCTGCACGACTTTGGTATGCGCGTACTGTGCAGACGTATCTTGAAACATTTTTACGTGCTCATCAGCCCACACAGGTGTCGGTGTGTAAGCTGATCGACCAGCAACCATCTGCTTCTTACTTGCACACCGCCGCGATACTGCGCGTTTCTTTGGCGGTAACGCACTGGCTAAATTGCTAGAAGGCCCTGGCGGGGTAATAGCTGCGGTTTGTGTAGATTGACACACCAGCATATTCTTCCGCCTACTACTCTCCGTATTCCCGGGGTGTGCGGTTGTCGGTGTGGTTTCTTCTCGATTCGCAACACAACTGAGTGAAAGAGGCTCTGTTCTCACAGGCGCGTTAGCTGTTTGCAGCTGGTCCAGCGATGATCCGAAATTGCGCTGCTGCAAGACTCGTGATTGAAGATTCGTCGTAACTAAAGAAAAGATACATGCTGCAGTTAGACGCGAATCACCCGTAATATAGGAAAGCTACATGGCTCTCTTTACTCTGATTCAACGCAATATTTGTAAAGCTAGCCGCCTCAGCTATCCGTGAAATCATTGTATGCTTGTCTGTATAAATACACTATAGAGCGGACTAGACATATATATACTTACAACTATGAGTCGGGTACTGAACTTCAGAGATTGGTGAATTAACAGGCATATCGCTGATCGTTCGCAGCCGTATGGGGATGTTTTCTTTTACAAATTGCATCCTCATGGCAGCTACTTTACTAGCTGTAAATAAAATATAACTATTAGTGAGCCCAGAAATTATATCTACACAGGATACATGCACAAAGCTGGGGATCGTATGTATTTCAAAGATACGTTACTAGCGTAAGACACGTAAATAAAATATATTTACTAGTTATCGGAGAAATGCATCTACACAGGATACATACGCATAAAAGTGGGAATAGTGCGTGTTTCAAGGATCCGTTCCCTTCTCTATTCCTGAGCAGCGTACTTATTGAATTCCCGCATCTTCTGGGTGCGTCGAGTATTGCGGGACTTAAAGGATTATAGTCCGGCTCCACAAACTCGACATCTGAATCCTGGGGATCCTCCACGAGCTCAACATCGTAATCGCGGTGCTCGCCTGATTCAGATGCAGCACTGTTTTCAGCCACACAGCGGCTTGGAGTCGAGCTGTATCTGTATGACAAAATGTATTTAATTCCCTGTCTAGATACATAGGTTTAAATCATCGGAAATACCTATAGGTTTCTTGCCTCTGACAGACTGGTGAGAGATAGTTGCTCGGTGCTCGCTAGCAGAGTTGCTATTTAGAAGATCTAGGTGGTCATAATTCTGCGTAATGAACGAACTGAACTACCATAGGCGTAGTCGGATGGACACTCTTTTCTTAAATAAGAAAGAATGAAATATATCATTTATATACAAAACACAGACTCAGTCAGCACGAGACAATACGCCGTACACTATATACGCTGTAAAACATACCCAATTGTTTGGATGAAAGCAAAGCATCATATTGAGTGGGAGAATATCTGGACTCCATCTTGAATAAAAAAAGGGTAAGGTATTAAGTAGGGCATGCATCGTTACACCTTATCCACACAACGTATATAACTAGATAATATTAGGTATGTATTGTGATGACAGAGATTATTTTAAACCAAATAGCCCTTTTAACTAGTGTATGACATAAATATAGCGTGATGGATACACGTTTAGATTATTAAAACAGATCTAGCTTACGACCCCTCCATCTAAAATAAAATTAACTGTATGAATTTTCCTCGCTACCTATATTAATTATTAATATTAATAGTAAGCGAGCTAAATTTGCGCCTAGCGCATAAATATGGCACTATTACCCAGAATATGGGTAATACAGGATAAGTTTTTGTGGTGTATTACATAAATGATACATGCATGAATATAGGAATATATTATTAAAGCAAATATAGCTCAACTATGAAAACACGGCTAAATTATTAAAACAAATAGCACCTTTAACTATGCAAACTTAAATATAATTGAACAATTGTACATATTCATGAGACAAAAAATAGAGACTCTCCATATACTTACATTAGGGGTCGTTCAGAGCTGTGTATAGGCTGACTTGTGAATCTTTACAAGTGAGAGCTATGCTACTAGCTTCCACGGGCTGTATTTATTACGGGTAGCAGAACGAACGCGCCCTCTGTCAACACCACCACAGAGAGATACAGAAAAAAAAAATCAGTGCAGTTATGTACCATCCTGTCTTCTCTATTGGGTGTATTGATGCAATCGCGCTACAGGCGAATTAAAATCAGACATTTTATACGCATGAAGTTCAATTACAGACGGATCATGGCGACTAAACGCGCTGAAATAATATTAGAGAAACAATATTTCACGCCTGAAGCTTCAGCCTTATTCAGCGGTATTGCGAACCTATACAGAGCGGTCAGAACGCGGGGTATAAAACAACATGAGGTGGTCGATTGGCTGAATAAACAAGATGTTTACACTCTTCATAAGCCGCTAATAAAGAGGTTCATCACAAATAAGATTTATGTCTCGGAAGTTGATTCTCAGTGGCAGGCGGATTTGGTTAGCTTAATTGAATATTCGAGGGAAAATGATGATGTGAAATATCTCCTGACTGGATTGACGTACTCTCCAAACACGCGTGGGTTGTCCAACAAGATCGGCGCGGCTGTAGCTCGTTCATTCGAATTAATATTTGAAAGCGACTGACATACGCCACAGAAATTACAGACGGATCGTGGCAGGGAATTTATGAATTCACACATGAAGCATATTTGTAAATTGCATAAAATTCAGCATTTTTTTTACCAACAACACCGTAAAGGCAGCTATAGTTGAGCGATTTAATCGTACATTAAAAACTCGTACGTGGCGCTATCTGACGAAACATAATACCTTTAGATATATCGATATTTTACCCGGTCTGGTACACAGTTACAATCACACCTTCCACACCGCGATACGCGCCCGTCGTGCGATGTAACGAAGCAAAACTCGTTACAAATATGGAAAAATATTTATAGCGCTAGTATTATTAATAAATGTATTAAACCCACTTTAAAAATTGGAGATCATGTCAGGATATCCCGTTTTAAGAACCCTTTTACGAAAGGTTATGAGCAGACGTTCAGCGAGGAGATATTTTTAATTATAGACATCTCTAATAAATTTCATAAGCCTCTTTGTAAAATTAGCGATTTAGCGGGCGACGCTGTCGAGGGATCATTTTATAAGGAAGAGCTGCAAAAAATACATTTAGATGAGAACCGTGTCTATCGAATAGAGACGATTTTGAGAAAAAAACGTGTCAGGGGCGCGATTCAGTGCTATATTAAATGGAAAGGATATCCTGACAAATTTAATTCTTGGATAGACGCTTCAGAGCTGACGGACATATAACCATGGAAGCCGGATCATTCTTTATCACCCTCCCATCCAACGCGTCTGGCGATATATATCCCGAAAATACAATTGCCGAGTATACCACAAAATTATCTAAACCCGTTCATCTTTCAGGACAATACGAAGTTACACTAACTGAGATTCAATACCCCCATACATGGTACACATTTGAGCGGGATGATGGGAATTTCTATATAGGAAAACGGGGCGATGTGTTGAAGGAATATTATGTAAAGTCGGGTTTTTATTCCACAATCCCTGACCTCATATGGGCTATTAATGAGAGAATTGATATTTTGAAGATTGCCAGCGAGGCATTTAAGCTACACTATGACGATGTGAAGCGGAGTGTTACCCTACCGGATTCCCCTACGATACACTTTGCTCCGGGTCAGAAATTGGGTCATATTTTAGGCCTTCAACCGTACATCGAGGTGAACGATAATAACCAGACTGAACGGAAGAAGATTTATGCCGATATAAAAGCTGGTCTCTATACGTTATTCGTCTATAGTGACGTTATTCGGACATCATCCAACACTAGCTTGTGGGTGACAGTTATGTACAACTTCTGAGAACGGCGCAGATAAGCGGCAAGAGTGGTGAAATTACCACTCTTCAATACACATGACCCGATTACGTCCCCCTATGCAAGCATCATTTTGATTCTGTGACAATCTCCATCTTATTAGACTAAGACACCCCCGTTAAATTCAAGTACGGAAAGAGTATTGTGAGACTACATTTCCAGAAGAGACGCGATTAGCACGCTAATAAAATGGTGGCTCATGGGCCGTACGGGGACGCCGCTGTTTATGCCCGCTACTATATTGCTCAGTCGGGGCACGGGTTAGAGGGGTTCAGCGGGAGCGAGTACATGTACGGATCGGGTCTGGTGGGGATATTTAAAGGCTTATTTCGTCACGCAGTACCGCTTTTCAGAAAAGGCTTAGAATTGGTAAAACCACACGTGAAGACGGCTGTCAAAACATTGCTAAAGACGCCGTCACTACTGTCTAGTCAGCCCTTATGAACAGGATAAATACGCAGCCGCAGCAAGATGGCGCTGGACTAGTTTATGTCGCTAAAAAACTCACAAAAATAATAATAATAATCTTTATTTATATAGCGCCATCATATTCCGCAGCGCTTTACAGTTTAACAGTTTCAAAACACAAGTCATAAGTAACAACGTTAACAATACAATAATTAAAGCAAAATAAGCCGCCCCTGCTCGTGAGAGCTTACAATCTACAATGAGGTGGGGGAGATACAAAGTACGGGTGTGTATATACAATGGTGCATTTACAATGATGGTCCAGCCATCTTGAGGGAGTGAGGGATGGATGGAGATAGTGAATGGGCTACACACACACACTTACACATAGAATGACTTTGATAGTGAATGTGATAGGCCACTCTGAACAGATGTGTTTTGAGGGAGCGCCTGAAACCATGCAAATTGTGGATAGTCCTAATTTCTTGGGGTAGAGCATTCCAGAGGATTGGCGCAGGCGGGAGAAGTCTTGGAGTCGGGAGTGGGAGGTGCGGATTAGTGCAGAGGTTAGTCGAAAGTCGTTTGCAGAGCGCAGCAGTCGGTTAGGCCGATAGATAGAAATGAGGGAGGAGATGTAGGGGGGTGCTGCACTGTGGAGAGCTTTGTGGGTGAGAACCAGTACTTTGAATTGGATCCTATAATGAATGGGCAGCCAGTGTAAGGACTGGCGAAGAGCGGACGCGTCCGAGTACCGATTAGACAGATGGATGACCCTGGCTGCTGCATTAAGGATGGACTGGAGAGGGGATAGTCGAGTAATGGGGAGGCCAAGTAATAGAGCGTTGCAGTAGTCCAGGCGGGAGTGGATCAATGCTACAGTGAGGGTTTTTGTTGTTTCCATGGTGAGAAAAGGGCGGATTCTAGAGATGTTCTTTAGGTGTAGGCGGCAAGAGCGGGCAAGAGATTGTATATGGGAGGTGAAGGAGAGATTGGTGTCAAACATAACACCCAGACAGCGAGCCTGCTGCCAGGGTGTTATTATGGTGCCGCCCACGGAGAGGGAAATGTCAGATTTAGGGAGGTTAGTAGACGGCGGGAGCAGAAGAAGTTCAGTTTTGGAGAGGTTAAGTTTCAGATAGAGAGCAGACATGATGTTGGAGACTGCGGACAGACAGTCGGTGGTGTTCTGTAGTACAGCGGGGGTAAGGTCGGGGGATGACGTGTATAATTGTGTGTCATCAGCATAAAGATTGTACTGAAAGCCAAATCTGCTGATGGTCTGTCCAATTGGGCCGTGTAGAGAGAGAATAGAAGGGGGCCAAGGACTGAGCCCTGGAGTACACCGACAGTGAGAGGAAGAGGAGATGATGTGGAGCCAGAGAACGAAACACTGAAGGAGCGGTCAGAGAGATAGGAGGAGAACCAGGAGAGAACAGTGTCCTTAATACCTAGTGACTGGAGCCTAGACAGTAGGAGACGGTGGTCAACCGTGTCGAAAACTGCAGAAAGGTCGAGAAGAATGAGCAGAGAGTGGTCACCGTTACGTTTTCCTGTCAGAAGGTCATTGGTCACTTTGATGAGTGCAGTTTCAGTCGAATGTAGGGGTCGGAAGCCGGACTGTGAAGGGTCTAGGAGGGAGTGAGTGGAGAGGTAACGGGTGAGGCGGGAGTAGACTAGGCGCTCCAAAAGTTTAGAGATGAAGGGGAGATTGGAGACCGGTCTGTAGTTGTTTGTGCAGGAAGGGTCAAGAGCGGGTTTCTTTAGTAATGGAGTAATGATAGAGTGTTTGAAGGAGGATGGGAAAATGCCAGAGGAGAGTGAGAGATTGAAGATTGTAGTTAGGTGAGTTGTGACAACTGGAGAGAGAGACTGGAGGAGGTGTACGGGAATGGGGTCGGTATTGCATGTAGTTGGACGAGAGGAAGAGAGGAGTCTGGAGACTTCTTCTTCTGTGATGGGATCAAATGTGGAAATTGAGCCAGGGGAAGTGCAGGGAGGGATGGGAGTCACAGCACTTGGTGGTTGAGAGCAGATTTCCTGACGAATAGTATCTATTTTTTCTATAAAGTGGGAGGCCAGGTCGTCAGCACAAATGTCTGTGATAGGGGCTTGTGCTTTTGGCCTGAGGAGGGAGTGAAAAGTGTCAAAAAGTTTCTTGGGGTTGTTGGCTAGTGAGGAGATCAGGGTGGTGAAGTAGGTCTGTTTGGCGAGGTGCCAAAAAAGAAAGAGGCGCTCGAGCCGCGCTCTACCCCCGATGTTCATGAATAAAAAAACAACCAAGAGGCGACCCCGTCAGAAAATAATGAGACTCTCTGAGGAGGACATCTTCTGATCAACATAGCTTTCCTGCATGATGCTTCTGTAGAGTGCGCAAAATCTGAACTCGATATTTTTGACATCCCCCTGACGCAGATGAGTATTGAGAAATCCCTATTTGTGGAAGTTCAACCAGTTGCCGCTCTGTCGGACAATGCCCCGCTGGAATTTTTCATATTGGGTAGCGGGGATTATTATTACGACCTGAATAACACCCTGCTCTACATAAATTGTCGCATCGTGAAGCAGGATAATTCAGCTATCGCCGATGAGTCGCGCGTGTAGCGCTCATAAACTGTCCTCTAGCCACTCTTTTTAATCAGGTCGATATTACTCTGGGCGACCGAGTTATCTCAAAATCGGACAATCTCTACAGCTATAGAGCGTACATAGAGACCCTTTTAAATTATAGCTCACAGACGCTGGCCTCGCAATTTACCGCAGGATTGTTCTATAAGGACATCATAATGACCGAAGCTTGGATGGCGCAAATGCGGGATTTGTTAAAAGAGCCGCCCCAACCTACCGCTCCAAACCTCTGGACCTCATTGGGCCAATTTTTGGTGATATATTTAATCAACCAAAGCTAATATTGATCGGACTCGATCTTAAGGTTAAGCTAACGAGAAATAAGGAAGCTTTCTAAAAAAGAAGAAAATGAAACCACCAAAAATACTGCACACCACCAATATAATATTGTAGAATAGAAAAAGGACTTTATTGACAAAAACACATTAAAAACATTAAAACACAATGGAAAGCTCCCCGCATGTAAACTGCTCAATGGTGAGTATCAACACAGACAATTATGTGAAATCACACTCCTCCAATGAATATATACACATAATGTGGCTTATGAACGATAGCAAGGCAATATAACAAATACAAATGTAGTCCACAAGTCTAGATATAACATGTATATCCAAATGGTATATTGCAAAAGACACAGACAATTCACCTAGATAATTTCAATAACTACTTGTAGTAAGCTGATGATATATACACCCTATCGGGACATGTACTGTCACAACAAGTCTGTGTAAAGAAACCTGAGGACAAAAAAAAACAAATGGATCCAGAAAATCAGCAAAGTCCACAAAATTAACTCCAAAGTTGAGACAATAATGGAACAGAGTAACAAAGGATCAGCAATGAAAGGAATCCTTCAGGACAATGAATCCAAAGTCTGCAATATATGTGGCTCAAATAGCCAAGATACAAGAGCTTCCATGTCCACCAGATAAGAGATAATGATAGGAGTCCCCAAGAGCAGGATAACAGAGGTGGAGGAGTCCCGACGCATATCGCCGTCACCCGGACGGCTTCATCAGGGGAAGGTGGCAACCTTATGCCAATGTAGTCCCTTAAGTACCTGTTCTGATGAGATGCATAATAGCCACATGTGTGCTGGCGTTCAGGGTGGGACCGGAAGCAGCTGACAGGTAAAATGCAGACGTCTCTGCCTAATACACTCAACTGCGCAGGCGTCGATCAATGAGAGCGACGATGCACATTGAGAATAAAAGAGCGCATGCGCACCTCCCGGGAGTGTTTAAAGGGAAAGATTCTATATGAATGCAGTACTAGTAAGATGCAATCTGACACCTGAGCAAATATAGAGGAAAAAGATAGCAAACATATGAATACACGCCTGATGCTGACCCAACATGATTTAGGACCCAAATATAGCAAACATCTTGTAATAGTATGAATATGGGGACAAAAGCATCATAACAATTAAAGGCAACATAACATTTACATGGGTACATGGGTACAATAATGGAATATTATTGTTCAGGCAGTGTTGGAAGCTGACGCTAGCCTGAAAACTCTCAAAGAGCAGGCGAAACAGCCTCCCCTGGAGTCCGACCGCGAGCGAGTGGTCTGGGACCAGGGACGGCTGTACCGGGTAACGGTCCAGCAGGGTTCACCGGAGGCGTGGCCCAGGGACTGACAGTTAGTGGTACCCTATCCGTTCAGGGCGGAATTTTTGCGGATCGAACACGAGATTCCCATGGCCGGACACATAAGGATTGCTAAAACCAAGGCCAGGCTAGCTTGGCATTTCTACTGGCCTGGAATGAGGACCAAGGTGATAGCCTACTGCCGTTCGTGTGACACCTGTCAGAGGGTGGGAAAGGCGGGGCGGCGCCCCAAAGCCCCACTGGTAACTCTGCCCATCATCGAAGAGCCTTTCTCGAGGGTGGCAGTGGATCTCATTGGACCTCTGTCCACTCCCAGCCACTCCGGGAAATGCTTCATACTAACGGTAGTGGACTATGCCACCCGGTATCCGGAGGCGGTAGCTTTGTCATCCATTCGGGCCGACAAAATGGCCACTGCCTTACTGAAGATTTTCTCCAGAGTGTGGTTTCCCCAGGAAATGCTCACCGACCGAGGGACCCAGTTCATGTCGCAGCTGATGGAGTCTCTCTGTAAGCAGGTACAGGTGCAACATCTGGTGGCCAGCTCGTATCACCCACAGACCAATGGCCTGTGTGAGAGGTTCAATGGCACCTTAAAGCAGATGCTGAAGTTGTTGGTCGACTCCCACGGGAGAGACTGGGAGCGGTATCTCCCACATCTGCTGTTTGCCTACCGGGAGGTCCCACAGGCCTCAACGGGGGGTGATCCAAGCGTCCAACAGCGCGTGGGCTTCGCCTGTAGTCCTCATCCCTAAAAAGGACTGAATTACGCGGTTCTGCGTGGACTACCGGGGGCTCAATGCTGTGACGGTCACCGATGCGTACCCAATGCAGCGCATCGATGACCTGCTCGACCAGCTGGCCGGGGCTAAGTACCTGACCATCATGGATTTGAGCAGGGGGTATTGGCAGATTCCCCTGACTCCTGGGGCATGGGAACGCTCTGCCTTTATTACCCCATTCGGACTGTACGAGTCCACGGTGATGCCCTTCGGCATGAAAAATGCCCCTGCCACTTTTCAGCGGATGGTCAACACGCTGCTCGAGGGACTGGAAGGGTATGCAACCGCGTACCTGGATGACATTGCCATCTTCAGTCCCACCTGGGAGGATCACCTCGAGCACCTGGCGCAGGTGCTCGGGCGGATCCAGCGAGCAGGCTTGACCATTAAGCCGGAAAAATGCCAGCTGGGTATGAGTGAGGTCCACTACCTGGGACACCGGGTAGGTGGGGGAGCTCTAAAGCCAGAGCCCGGGAAGGTGGATGCCATCGCATCCTGGCCCACCCCCAGGACAGGGTTTTGTGTCCACTTTGAATAAAAAGGTCGTTTAGTATGCTAAGTAACTCAGGCCCAATGTTAAATAGCAAGTTCTGTTAGTAAGAAAATGAGATAAGGCCAAACAATACTTCAAAGCAGGGGTATTCAATTAGATTATACCTGCCAGCTAGACACAGAAAACACATCTATTGTGTCTCCCAGCCATGACGGCTCCGTTCTAGGATTATGAATTATGAGCACATCTTTCTAGAAACAAACTCCTAAAAAATATCCGCGTGATCCTGCGGACCCCGGGCATCTGATGATGCAACTCCCGAGTCGGTGATGGCTCGGGGGTCTGAGATATAGAGATTGGTTCTCCACAGAGACCCAATCGGGCCAGGTTTGATCTCCATGCGACAAGCAACACATACTGCATTGTTGTGAATGTGTTAGAAATGAATTCTGAGCAGAAGCTCCCTCTGGTGGTTACAAACAGTACTGAACCATTCAATGAAGATTGGCAATCAGGAGTTACAGACTGGTCTTATATAAGGGAGGTTCCCTTCCATCATGGTTGCCGGTGATCAATTGTTCTTGTCTCAACTATGGTTCCTGGTTCACTTGGAAGCTTGCTGAGTCTTGCCTCTTCTCCTGCTCTCAGATAAGATATTTTCTGTTTTTATTTTTGTGCTTGCTTTTTGCATTGTTCCCTGCACTTCTGTGGAGGTCAGCCAGGTCCCCTCCGGGGGCTTGTGCTCCTCTCAGTTTATCTGAGCCACTGTTATTTGTTCATGTGCCTTTTCCAGTTTTTTCAGTGGCTGCGGCTTAGTTTTGTTACACCAGAGAACTAATTTAGGTGGTAGAGGTCGTGTGATCTCAGGTGTTTTTGCAATTAGTAGAGTTGGTATTTTTTAGGGTTTTTTGGATTGCAGTAAGTGTCCTTCCTATCCTTTTTCTTTCTAGGCAGATTGGGCCCCAACGTTTGCTCTTACTATTTTCTGTCTGTGTCTGTATTTCCTCTTGTCTAACCACCATTACATGTTTGGGGGCTTCCTATGTTCTTTGGGGATCTGCTCCGGGGCAGATAGCTTTCCTCTTTCTATCTTTAGGTGTAGTTAACCTCTCAGGCTGTGACGAGGCGTCTAGGACCAAAGTAGGAAAGCTCCACGGCTGCCTTTAGTTGTGGTGGTTAGTCAGGGTACTGCAATCCAGTAGATTCCAACCTCTCTGGTGTATTGCCGTTTTTGCCTGCTCTCCTCAGCTACCAAATCATAACAGTATCACCGGCCCAAACTGAAAATTATATGGTACTCAACAGAAGGGAAAAATAGTAAAAGGAAAAAGAAAAAGGGAAGTTGTCAGAATTTTTTTTTTTCTCTGTTTGTTGCATTTTTTCCCTCTTTTACTCTGGGTGCTGAGGAGTAAATTTTTTTTTCTCTCAATGGAGTTTGCACAGTTGTCTGGCCGTGTGGATCAGCTTGCCACTGAAGTTCGGAGTATTGCTACCTATCTTGCAGGGTTTCCGGTTGTGGAACCTAGGATCCCCATGCCAGATTTATTTTTGGAGGATCGAGCTAAATTTCTGAATTTCAAAAATAACTGTAAGTTGTTTTTTGCCTTAAAACCTAAGTCCTCAGGGAACGCAGCACAGCAGGTTCAAATTGTCATCTCTCTCCTGCGCGGCGATCCTCAGGATTGGGCTTTTTTAGAGAACACCTGGGGACCCTGTTTTGAGTAATGTTGATGCATTTTTTCTGGCTCTGGGGTTATTGTACGATGAACCTAATGTCACTGATCAAGCTGAAAAAACCTTGTTGGCATTAAATCAGGGGCTTGAGGACGCTGAGTTGTACTGTCAGAAATTCCGAAAGTGGGCAGTCCTGACCAAATGGAATGACGATGCTTTGGCAGCCCTTTTTCTGAAGGGTCTGTCAGAGAATGTAAAAGATGTTATGGTGGGTTTCCCTGCTCCCTCTGGTCTCAATGATTCTATGTCATTAGCGATTCAAATTGACAGACGTTTGGGTGAGCGTAGAGGTATGCGTGGAATAGTGTTGCCTTGTGAACCAGCTTCTGAACCCATGCAGTGTGATAGAGTGGCTTCTGGGGCACAGCGTCATGAGTTTCGAAAACGCAATGGGTTATTTTCTACTGTGGTGACGCCTCTCATGCCATTTCAGTCTGCCCTAAGCGGGGAAGACGTTTTGCACGCTCAGTTGTCTTGGGTAGTGTTCAGACTAAATTTCTGTTGACTGTTACCCTGATTTGCTCCCTGTCCACATTTTCTGCTCAGGCTTTTGTTGATTCGGGAGCAGCTATTAACCTGATGGATTTTGATTTTGCTAAACGTTGTGGGTTTCCCTTGATACCCCTACGGAAGTCTATTCCCCTACTGGGGATTGGTTCTACCCCTTTGGCTGAGAATAAACCCCAGTTCTCTACTCAGGTGATAATGAGGGTTGAACCTGATCATCAGGAGAGTTGCAAATTTTTGGTGCTGTATAATCTGCATGACATTATTGTACTAGGTTTCCCTTGGTTACAGTCTCATAATCCTGTTTTGGATTGGAAATCTGTGTCTGTAACCAGTTGGGGCTGCCAATGTGCTAATGCCAACACTCTTCACAATCTTCATTGAATAGTTCAGTACTGTTTGTAACCACCAGAGGGAGCTTCTGCTCAGAATTCATTTCTAACACATTCACAACAGGAAATTGAATACAAATTTGTATATAAAAGAAACGGATAGAAATAATTTACTGCTATATAATAGTCAACACCCACGTAATATGCTGAAGTCTATCCCACTAAGCCAGCTATTGAGGGTTCGTAGAATTGTGGATGAGAATGCAAATGTGGATGAAACAATGGATTTGTTGATGAATAAATTCAGATCCAGAGGATTCCTGAAGGATTTATTAAGTCATTGTAAAGAGAGGGTTAAGGAACAGGAAAGAATAGTCTTATTGAATAAGAAGCCTGAGAAAAAAATGCTGTCACGGATTCCATTTGTTTCCAAATATACAGAGGAGAGTAAAAATATAGCGAGTATAATCCACAGGCACTGGGGGATGCTTGGAAAATGTTGGATGCTTGGATCTCTCTTCCATTTCTTTCTTTTTACTTCTTCCAGATCACCACGCAATTTAACAATATTGCTTTGAATTTTATCCTTAAACACAGTCCAATCTTCCATTTTCATCTGTGCTTGAATATTTCCCTCAAGCACCGATATGGAATTCTATGAATATGAATTTTAATATAATATCTATTATTTTTAGATGCAACAATTCACGGACACATGAATGATTGTTATACTTACCCGGAGGAGTGAGACATTATATGGAGGAAAATAATTGAAGACAATTAAAAGAAATTTATTATTTATTATTATTTTATTTTTGTATTATGTATGTGGTCATTAGTGGTCAGCTGAATCTAAATAAATTATACCCACCTTTATGGATAAGAAGTAGAGCGGTGGACTTTAGTCACATGGCTCCCATTGATGCCATTGGTGTCTGGAAGTGACCTGAGTAAGGCACTGTCCAGTATGCCAGGGTAGGGGTTAATATTGAGCCTTAGTGCCAACTATATGGTTATGTGCTGGAATAATCTGCTGTAGCGCTGAAAGCCATATGATTCCTATATGAAGCATTGGTGTCTAGAACCTGAGAGGTTTTTATTACAGACCGTGTGAATACAGCCTATAATGGCAATGTGGAATTGGCTTTGAGATCTGCGCTCAGAAAATGGAAGACAGCGATGTTAATTGCAAGTAGGCTGTGCGCTACGGTGCAGAAGCTTTTTAGACATGCACATTGGAGATCCCATCTAGGAGCATATGCCGGCGGAGATGTGTGGACATCTTCATGAACTGGATGTGCACATGATCAGGAGATGTATAGGGATTGTCTGACCACCGGTGACTAACTAGTGACGCATGGACATGCGCAGTCTTGTATTATAGAACGCCGAGTACGGCATGTTTTTTATCCTCCATCTGTTTTCCTGTCTAAACTCAGTTATGGGTGAGTTAAATGCTGCACTGTTAATATAATAATTGATGGATGTAACATTATACGACAATGTAGAAGCACACAAGGCACTTTGAGGCATTTGCACTTTGTATCAATATATGGAAGTTTATGTATTATGATTGTAATAATATTGGATCTGTCTTTGGAGTACTATCTGATAATGAAAGTTAATTGCATATTGTTGATTATCACTATATAAACCTGTTTGTAACACATATTCACTGCTTGAGAAAGGCTCATTGTGAGCCGAAACGTCGCCACGCCATGTTGGCTTGAATAAATGCACATATTTACATCATTTTTGGAGTGCTGCCTTTTATTGTTTCTATGGATTTGGGCAAGTATTGGATGATTTGCTGAAAGGATTCTGCACTCAATGTGTCATCGACTGTGCTGTTCCTATTTTTCTTGTTTATCTATCTATCTATCTATCTATCTATCTATCTATCTATCTATCTATCTATCTATCTCTCTTTCTTATCTATCTATCTATCTATCTATCTATCTATCTATCTATCTATCTATCTATCTATCTATCTATCTATCTATCTATCTATCTATTTATCTATCTATCTCTCTATATATATATCTATAGCTATCTCTCTTTCTATATATCTAGATCTATATAGATATATATGAAGTCACACTATTGTGAGGTCACCAGAACCTGTACCATTGTGAGGTCACCAGAACCCGTACCATTTGAGGTCACCAGAACCCGTACCATTGTGAGGTCACCAGAACCTGTATCATTGTGAGGTCACCAGATCCCGTACTATTGTGAGGTCACCAGAACCCGTACCTCTGTGAGGTCACTAGAACCCACAGACAAGATCACAGGGAGAGTCAATGTGACATCACAAGTCAGAAGATTCTCAGCCAGGCAGCAGGTGAGCAGGAGAGCAGCTCAGGTTACACAAGGATTTGACAAGCAAGGTATTTATAAATACAGTCTTGTATTCACACCAAATATTTTTTAAAGCAATAATTTTCTCTTACAAAAGCAAGATAACACAACACATCCCCAAAAAAAATTTTTTCAGGAAAAAATAGTCCATTGCAAATATAAAATTCAATACATTTTTATTTCAAAATAAGGTTGTAAAAATTCAATACAGGGAACTAAAAAAGTGGCACGCTCTTAAGTATATCCTATCTCAGACTCGTATAACAAGCACATATTATGATAGAGGTACTAGTAAGATAAGATGATCCAGCTGCAATCAGCAAAAAACTAGTCAGAAAGCCTTGAATATAAAGTGCCTGTGCATGACCTCTTAATAGAGCTAAAGCATATTACAGTAATTGCAAAGTGCTTATGCATAGACCTCATCATATACCAACTAGTCATCAAATCTTATGTATAAAGTGCATGTGCAAAACGACATGATAGAACTAATAAAAAAAATAGGTAATTATCAAAAAACGGCAATATAATAATCACCAAGAAAAGAAATGCATGGCTCATAGTAGCAAGAATGTATACTTATATATTATATATATCTAGATCTATTTAGATATATATGAAGTCACACTATTGTGAGGTCACCAGAACCTGTACCATTCTGAGGTCACCAGAACCCTTACCATTGTGAGGTCACCAGAACCCGTGCCATTGTGAGGTCACCAGAACCCGTACCATTGTGAGGTCACCAGAACCCGTACCATTGTGATGTCACCAGAACCCGTACCATTGTGAGGTCACCAGAACCCGTGCCATTGTGAGGTCACCAGAACCCGTACCATTGTGAGGTCACCAGAACCCGTGCCATTGTGAGGTCACCAGAACCCTTACCATTGTGAGGTCACCAGAACTCGTACCATTGTGAGGTCACCAGAACCCGTACCATTGTGATGTCACCAGAACCCGTACCATTGAGGTCACCAGAACCTGTATCATTGTGAGGTCACCAGAATCCCGTACATTGTAGGTCACAGAACCCAGTACCTCTGTTGATCACTAAACCCACAGACAAGATCACAGGGAGATCAAATTGACATCACAAGTTCAGAAAATTCTCAGCCAGGCAAGTGACAGGAGACAGCTCAGGTTACACAAGGATTTGACAAGCAATGGTAATTTAAATAATACAGTCTTGTAATTATACACCAAATATTTTAAAAGCAATAATTTTCTCTACAAAAGCAAGATAACACAACACATCCCCAAAAAAAATTTTTTCAGGAAAAAATAGTCCATTGCAATATAAAATAATACATTTTTATTTCAAAATAGGTTGTAAAAATTCAATACAGGGAACTAAAAAAGTGGCACGCTTAAGTATATCCTATCTCAGACTCGTATAACAACCATATTATGATAAGGTACTAGAAATAAGATGATCCAGCTGCAATCAGCAAAAAACTAGTCAGAAAGCCTTGATATAAAGTGCCTGTGCATGACCTCTTATAGGCAAAGCATATTACAGTAATTGCAAAGTGCTTATGCATAGACCTCATCATATACCAACTAGTCATCAAATCTTATGTGTAAAGTGCATGTGCAAAACCACATGATAGAACTCATAAAAAAAATAGGTAATTACAAAAAACGGCAATATAATAATCACCAAGAAAAGAAATGCATGGCTCATAGTAGCAAGAATGTATACTTATATATTATATATATCTAGATCTATTTAGATATATATGAAGTCACACTATTGTGAGGTCACCAGAACCCGTACCATTGTGAGGTCACCAGAACTCGTACCATTGTGAGGTCACCAGAACCTGTATCATTGTGAGGTCTCCAGAACCCGTACCTCTGTGAGGTCACCAGAACCCGTACCATTGTGAGGTCACCAGAACCTGTATCATTGTGAGGTCTCCAGATCTCGTTCTATTGTGAGGTCTCCAGAACCCGTACCATTGTGAAGTCACTAGAACCCACAGACAAGATCACAGGGAGAGTCAGATGTGACCTCACAAGTCAGAAGATTCTCAGCCAGGCAGCAGGTGAGCAGGAGAGCAGCTCAGTTACACAAGGATTTGACAAGCAAGGTATTTATAAATACAGTCTTGTATTCACACCAAATATTTTTTAAGGCAATAATTTTCTCTTACAAAAGCAAGATAACACAACACACCCCAAAAAAAAAATTTTTCAGGAAAAAATAGTCCATTGCAAATATAAAATTCAATACATTTTTATTTCAAAATATATTAAAAGGTTGTAAAAATTCAATACAGGGAACTAAAAAAGTGGCACGCTCTTAAGTATATCCTATCTCAGACTCGTATAACAAGCACATATTATGATAGAGGTACTAGTAAGATAAGATGATCCAGCTGCAATCAGCAAAAACTATGCAGAAAGCCTTGAATATAAAGTGCCTGTGCATGACCTCTTAATAGAGCTAAAGCATATTACAGTAATTGCAAAGTGCTTATGCATAGACCTCCTCATATACCAACTAGTCATCAAATCTTATGTATAAAGTGCATGTGCAAAATGACATGATAGAACTCATAAAAAAAATAGGTAATTATCAAAAAACGGCAATATAATAATCACCAAGAAAAGAAATGCATGGCTCATAATAGCAAGAATGTATACTTATATATTATATATATCTAGATCTATTTAGATATATATGAAGTCACACTATTGTGAGGTCACCAGAACCCGTACCATTGTGAGGTCACCAGAACTCGTACCATTGTGAGGTCACCAGAACCTGTATCATTGTGAGGTCTCCAGAACCTGTATCATTGTGAGGTCTCCAGATCCCGTACTATTGTGAGGTCTCCAGAACCCGTACCATTGTGAGGTCACCAGAACCCGTACCATTGTGAGGTCACTAGAACCCACAGACAAGATCACAGGGAGAGTCAAATGTGACATCACAAGTCAGAAGATTCTCAGCCAGGCAGCAGGTGAGCAGTAGAGCAGCTCAGGTTACACAAGGATTTGACAAGCAAGGTATTTATGAATACAGTCTTGTATTCACACCAAATATTTTTTAAGGCAATAATTTTCTCTTACAAAAGCAAGATAACACAACACACCCCCAAAAAAAAAATTTTTCAGGAAAAAATAGTCCATTGCAAATATAAAATTCAATACATTTTATTTCAAAATATATTAAAAGGTTGTAAAAATTCAATACAGGAACTAAAAAAGTGGCATGCTCTTAAGTATATCCAATCTCAGACTCGTATAACAAGCACATATTATGATAGAGGTACTAGTAAGATAAGATGATCCAGCTGCAATCAGCAAAAAACTAGTCAGAAAGCCTTGAATATAAAGTGCCTGTGCATGACCTCTTAATAGAGCTAAAGCATATTACAGTAATTGCAAAGTGCTTATGCATAGACCTCATCATATACCAACTAGTCATCAAATCTTATGTATAAAGTGCATGTGCAAAACGACATGATAGAACTAATAAAAAAAATAGGTAATTATCAAAAAACGGCAATATAATAATCACCAAGAAAAGAAATGCATGGCTCATAGTAGCAAGAATGTATACTTATATATTATATATATATAGATCTATTTAGATATATATGAAGTCACACTATTGTGAGGTCACCAGAACCTGTACCATTCTGAGGTCACCAGAACCCTTACCATTGTGAGGTCACCAGAACCCGTGCCATTGTGAGGTCACCAGAACCCGTACCATTGTGAGGTCACCAGAACCCGTACCATTGTGATGTCACCAGAACCCGTACCATTGTGAGGTCACCAGAACCGTGCCATTGTGAGGTCACCAGAACCCGTACCATTGTGAGGTCACCAGAACCCGTGCCATTGTGAGGTCACCAGAACCCTTACCATTGTGAGGTCACCAGAACTCGTACCATTGTGAGGTCACCAGAACCCGTACCATTGTGATGTCACCAGAACCCGTACCATTGTGAGGTCACCAGAACCTGTACCATTGTGAGGTCACCAGAACCCGTACCATTGTGAGGTCACCAGAACCTGTACCATTGTGAGGTCACTAGAACCAACAGACAAGATCACAGGGAGAGTCAGATGTGACATCACAAGTCAGAAGATTCTCAGCCAGGCAGCAGGTGAGCAGGAGAGCAGCTCAGGGTACACAAGGATTTGACAAGCAAGGTATTTAGTGAAGTGTCATCTATGGCAGTTTCCTCACATGAAAGGGACATGTAAAGTGGTGGCCAAACCCATTAGGTCTTACTCTGGGTGTACAGACAGCTCTGAGGTCCATTTTAGGTAATCAGAGCTGAATGCACTAGGCTCTAGAAACCTGGGGACATGATGGAAGGAGGGACCCTTCCTGCAGTAATACAACCCTGTAAAAATTTTAAAGGTCATGAATGTACTTTTTGGAGGAAAAAAAATAGTATTAGAAGAACTCATACATTCTGTAATAAGCCCCATTTCTTTGCTAAAATCGGCAACAAATGCATTAAGTGGTAATATGGAAGAAAGTTTTTTTTTTTTAAAAGCCTGGTCAACCTAATTTAGATGATCAATTTTTTACCCACCGATTCAGAGTGCTACAGAATGACCTATACTAGGGATCCCCAACCTGTAGGCAGCCACATGTGTCTCTCAGGCCCATGATGCGTGGCTCGTGGCTCTCTGCCAGCTTAATGCATTAGCACCAGGTCCAGTAATCAGCTATGAAGAGCAGGTCTACAGATGGTGACTAGCCGGACAGCTAGAGCAAATCTGGATGCTAATATACCGGTCTTGTGGTTTTAGAATTACTAGATTTAAATTATCTGGGGATAGGAAGATCCTGCCAGTCGCAGGAGATTCTTTATCCCCTTCAAGACCTTGGATGTACCCAATAGGTCATGGTTGGGAAGTTCTTTCCGATCTATGACATACTGTGTATGCCATGGATCTCCGCCGAGTATTCAGCTGGTATCCCGGTTTAAAGCTGGCAGTTTAACACCCTAAATGCTGCAATCTATATCGATTGTACCATTTTAGAAGGCAAGCAGAGAGACGGGGCTCCTTCTGCCCTCAAATCGGAGCCCCCGCAATGTCACCGTAGGGGCCAGATTGTTGCCACGGTGACCCGGTGTAGTCATGGCAACAGCCGTATATGGAGTATCTGTATATGGAGTCCGCAAACTATTTTAGGAAATCTAGGCTCCAGGAGGCAAATAGCACTCCGTTCCTCTCGAGTCTCTCCGTATGGCTAAGCAGTACTGTACAGCCACATATGGTGATTTCTCCATTCAACAGTAACTGTAGGCCAAGTTTTGGCACCATTTTTACCCATTTCCCCATATGAAAATATATATTCTGGGGCCAAAACAAATTTTAGTAGTAAAAATTTAATTTTTTTCTTCTCTTCCCAATGGTATAAACTTTTGTGAGGCACATGTGGTATCAAAATCACCACTGCACCCCTAGATGAAATCATTGGGGTGGGTAGGGGGGCCACGGTGTACTTTGTAAAATACTGTCTCTTATAGGTGCTTCTGCTGTTCTGCCACCTCAGGGGCCCTGCCAATGTGACATGGCACCCTCTAACAATTCCAGCAAAAATGTAAACTCCAATATGGCGCTTCTTCCCTTCTGAGCTTTGCACTGTGCTTCTAAAGTAGTTTTCAACCACACATGGAGTATCGGTGTACTCAGCAGAAATCTCTACTGTTACCCTTGTGAAAATGAAAAAAATTGGAGTTAAAAAAATACTTTTCCCACAAAATGTGTTATTTTCACATATCAGCGCTGTAAAATTCTGTGAAGCACCTGAGTGTTCAAGGTGCTCAACATATATCTAGGTAAATTCTTTGAGGCGTATAGTTTCCAAATTGGGGTCACGTGGGAGGTTTCCACTGTATAGGCACATCAGGGGCTCTCCAAATGCAACATAACACCCGCTAATTATTGCATCAAATTTTGCATTCATAAAGTCAATTTGGTTCTCTGTCTCTTCCGTGCGTCCAAACAGTAGTTTTCCTCCACATATTGGGTATCCACATACTCAGGAAAAAATGCACAACACTTTTTGGGGTCCATTTTCTTTTGTTCCCCTTGTGAAAATAAAAAATGTAGTCCCAAAATAACTTGTGGAAAAAAAATTAAATGTTCATTTTTTCCTTCCACATTGCTTCAGTTCCTGTACAGCCCTTGAAGGGTTAATAAACTTCTTGAATGTGGTTTTGAGCACCTTGAGGGGTGCAGTATTTAGAGTTGAATCACTTTTGGGTATTTTTTTGTCATATAGGTCCCTAAACGTCATTTCAAATGTGATGTGGTCCCTAAAAAAATGAATTTGTAAATTTTGTTGGAAAGACGAGAAATTGTGGTCAACTTATAACCCTTCTAACTTTCTACATTTTTTTTAAGTTTCAAAAAATTGTGCTGACATAATGTTGACATGTGGGAAATGTTATTTATTAAATATTTTGTGTGACATATCTCTGGTTTAAGGGCATTCAAATTAAGTTTGAAAATTGCTAAATTACATCTCTTGTTACAGGGGTGGTGCCACACGATTGAAGGATGGCTGATGTGAACTGATATTTAAGAAAGGGAAGAAGGTGGATCCAGGTAAGGAATTGGCTAAATAACAGGAACCAAACAGTCGTCATAAATGGTACGTTCTCTAAATGGGATATAGTCAGCAGTGGCGACCGCAGGGATCTGTGCTAGGACCGATTCTTTTTAACCTCTTTATTAATGACCTTTTGATGGGATTTAGAGTAAAGTATCAGTATTTGCTGTCAACACCAAACTATGTGGGATATTAAAATCTGACCTTGACATTAC